>CABIKL010003541.1:0-10791 GCA_902196195.1 Aptinothrips rufus | reverse complement strand
AAAAAAAAAAAAAAAAAAAAAAAAAAAAAAAAAAAAAAAAAAAAAAAAAAAAAAAAAAAAAAAATAGCCAAGATTAACATACCGATGGGCAAACCCACATGTCAGCGTCAAAGTACTGACAGTTCAGCAACCGGCCATGACAGCGTGGTTGTTGGGCACAAAATTGATCTTGATAACAACCATACGTCTGGGCAAGACCATAAAATGCACAATTTTCATTGCAGCTTTGCGCACCATTCAAATCAACTTCATTCACTAAAAATCCCTAAAAAGAAAAACAGTTATCATTTTCAAACATTTACAATGAATTATTTAGTTTCCAGAGAACTCAATTAAAACTCACCTGGAGGAGACGTGTAACCTGCTCATATGTCTTACCCTCAATATGCTGTTGAGGATCGCAGCGCCATGCTGCTCGAGATGTATCCTTCAGAACATCACGCACAACAGCCACCTGATTTTCTTGATGACGTCTAAATTGGCGGTCATAAATTTTCGCTTCAACGCTGAAGTTACCTGGAGTAAAAGAGCAGTCAGAGCTGTTCTTATATTATCAATTTTAATAGAAAAAAAAACAACAGAAAAAAACAGATTACCTTTTTCATACAGTCGCAATATCATCCAAGAAAACTGCATGATTGCGTATCCTTGAAGTTGCACCAGTTGAATAGAATTGAAGAGGTTGAGTAAGAGTTGTTGAGGAGATTGCTTGGTACCACACAGCACTCCTGCTCCCTGCTCCTAAAGCAGTATGCACATCAAATTAACATCAAAAAAATTACATGGATAAAAAAGATACATATTTTTCAAGACAAAAACTACTCACAACCAAAGCATCCTTCAGCATTGCAAAAATACTTTTAGCCCGGAAAGGACGACTACTAGGAGCCACAAGAGAATTAATTCTATTCAGCAATCCTCTCACAGATGATTCATCATGTGCAACTGCATGATTAGCAAAGTCCAGTAGCGTATGTGGTTCTATACGGAATGATGATTTGCTAGGGCTCATACCCAGTACCTCAGATGAGTTGTCATAACCATTAGTAATGTACTCAGAAAGCTCTGAGTTCCGGACAGCCACTAGAAGTAACATAAGAAAAAAAATTTGGTTAGGTTTAAGTCAATAATACTCACAAAAGACAGTATTGATAAACTCTACCTCCATTCATTAATTCAGTTAAACGATCAAGCCGAAGTTCAAGGCGAACAATATCTGGTAGGTTGGTCATTAGAGCTCTAACAGTTGCTTCAGTGCTGGCGTGAACTGCACTTTCCACACGACTCACAAGACGATTAACTTCAGAAATGTGAGACAGCAGTTTCCTTTCTCTCTTTCGAAATCCCGGAATCTGAAAAATACAAATCATTCACACTGGAGTCCTTGCTAGGATTTTGAAACATAATGTGATTACAAATTGTGTTCCAATTAGACAGTGATGGAATTCAACTCAAAGCAGTACAAAAAGACAAGACTGTACCTCTGGGCCTAGGTATTCCCCGGGTCCATCTCGCTCTGGCTCCGGACCCACAACTTCCCAGGTGTGAAAAATCTTTGCCAGGACTTCTCCTCCAAGATGCAAAAGTTCAGTTACATCACTGAACTCCGCAGTAGTAAACGATATGGTGACCACTCCGAGCAAAAATAGAACTTTAAACGACCACATTTCACGGCGATTTGTTTTTAAAAAGTCACAACAATGGCATGTATTGAGGTTATTTCAGGAATTGAACATTGCGGTGCACCTGCCCACACAACACAACTTCGGCCTTAAGTAGCGGAACTTCACTTAGCCTTCGCTTAGCGGGTTCCACGTCAAGAGCGAACGAAAGGGAAAGGAAAAGCTTTTCAGGCTTCTGTGTTGATATTCAACATTGACATAAAGAAAATGCTCAACACACATCAACAACAAATAAACCCCACAGATCAGGCGGAAGGGGGGGGGGGGGGACATTGCTCATTCAGTTGCTCCAACCATAGAAGCTTGACACCACGCTCAAATATATCTACCCGCGGTTGTCTGCGATACATTTGACTCAATTGACACGAAAGGCACAAATATGAAAAAGAATATCCATCTTGCAACCTAGTATTTACATTCTAAAATTCTATTCCTCAAAGTACGAACGCGCGTGAATGTGGCAAAGCTGCTTACGACGAAAACCTAACATACTATTTGAAACGGACGGAAATGTGGCAAACACCCGTGCGCTCTTTTGCAGTTTAAAAATATTGCAGGATTTGATATCTTTATTTTCACTTATACTTAGAGGATCCTCCAATAATTAAAGGGGCATCTCTGGCAACTATTGTGTCGGAAGTCGGAAATCCAGTTTGGTGCTGATGTGGTGGAGGCTGGGTTGAGAGCAGGTTGTTGAGAGGGACAAAAGAAGGGGGTTGTTTACACACGCACTCTCTCAATGGTGGTCCATTTAACTACTGTGGGGTATGCACATGTGCAGCGAAGAAGCTGATACACCTCAGACTTTGTGGCAGCCCCTGCTCTTTAGGAAAGTAGAAAACTAAACTTCATAACGAAATTGTAAGCTAGAAGTGTTTTTCTCGGTTTGCTCTTTTCGTCACCGATAATGCGTGGTAACACGTGCCAATAATGACGAGTTTGTGCTGAGAAAAGCGGGCTGTTCGAATTTGGTAAGTTTGAACAGGTAGCATCATAATTTCTTTTAGTTTCTATTATTTCTGTAAACTTTTTCCATTACAACTTTATAAAGCGGGGGGCTTTATCGCAACTGATATTGCACTAGTCAATAGGATTGAGGTTCTATTTACTTTCTCCATTACGTCAGATTACAATGGACATCAAACTACTTCTTAAGGATCTTCATTTTCGGCTGTCAAACTCTGGCAGTGCGCAAGTCACAGAGTCCCAGAGGAGTCACTCACAGCAGGGCAACGAAAAAAATTTTCACCAAGTGTTTGAGGAGCGTTTCAAAATGACAGAAAAATGGGTTGCTCAGGTTTGTTTACAGAATAGAAAAAGAAGCATGAGTTCTGACAGTTACTTTGGAGTGGAGTCAGTTTGTGACAGACTGAAGAAAAGCTTTTTTAAACCCCTGAAGGTGACAGACCGTGATTTAGAAGATTTGAGTATTAGGATGGCAGTGCTAAAAATTGAAGAATCCAGTTTCACTGGCAGCTCCTCTGAAAATTCTGAGAACTCTAATACGTTTGTTGAGAAATATACCAAAATTAATGCGAGCAATGCTACCACAAGAAATCTAGAGATTCGGAGGCTCAGGTCAAGGACGGTTCCCCTGCTGTGTTGCATAAGGAACGCTGGAAGCAATCATGATCATTTCAATCCCAGTCAGAATGAGGAGAGAAAAGAGAAAGAGAACGGGGAGGAGAGAACTAATGTGCTCAACTGTCATTTCAAACCCACGCCACTAATTGATTTGAAAAAAGATATTTTGTTTGATGAAAATTGTAATCAGCTTGTGCAAGAACCATTAGCTGGCAAATGTGATATTCAAGGAATGCCTCATGTAAGTGATGATGTGACTGCTGTACAAAGTTTTCGTAATGAAAGCATCATGCCCTGCTCTTCAGACCTCAAGATGGTGGGAAAAATTACTAAAGCAATCCGACCTAACAGAATAATAGGCAGCTATGAAAATGAATTGGACTATCTTAAAACCCAATTCGACCTCCTCAAAGTAGATTTTATCCTTCCTTTAAAAGAAGGTATTGCTGATTACAAGAAACAGTTAAGAAATGGAATCATGCCTGATGAAGTTAAAAATCTAAAGCTCTACCACAATGTTTTTATTACCGAACCTTGTTTTAAGCAAAACCAGCTAGGGGTTGCGATAGATATGGGTTCAGAAATAAGTGATAAAATTGGGGAGAAGGACTTCATGAATGGTTCACTTGTACTTGTCACTCCCAACCACTTCAAGGACATATTTGTGGGAGTTGTACTATCACATAATTTTGTGCAACCTCAGTCCTACTTTGGCCAAAGTGGCAGAAGGAAGTCCAATATTCTGATGATACAGTTAAGTGAAGCTAGTCATTTTGACCCTTCTTTAAAATGCCGAAGAGTGCTCTTAGCTGAATCTAAAGCTTTCTTTCAACCCTATTACCATGTCATGAAAATTTTTCAAGAAATGGATGAGTCTGATCTGCCTTTGACCGAATACCTCATCAGTTCTGGACCAAGGGAATCAGTTGAACCACCCCCTTACCTCCATACTGACACCAAGTATACCTTAGGAGAGAATTTACAAGTTAGAGTTTTACATGAAGCTACCTGGCCAAAGGCAGATGCTCTAGAAGTTAATGACTCTCAGCTGATTGCATTGAAGAAAGCTCTCTCTGAAAAGCTTGTTTTAATCCAAGGACCTCCAGGGACAGGGAAGACATATTTGGGATGTAAAATTGCAAAGGCTCTCCTCCAAAATAAACATGTGTGGAACAAGGATGGAAATCAGCCAATGTTAATAATGTGTCAAACAAATCATGCATTAGATCAATTCATGGAATTGCTTGTGCCCCTTTCAAAAAAACTTATAAGGATTGGGTCACAATCAAAAAGTAATATTTTAGCTCCATTTAACATTCGAGAATGGCTGAAAAAATCTCATCAGGATGTTCCTAAGCAGTCTGATGTGAAAAATTTGAAACCTAAATTGACAAAATTATCTCAAAATATTCAAGCATGCTATACAGAACACACTAAATTAAAATCCCATGGCGTAGTTGACTTAGAAACGCTTGTGAATATGGAAGTGATGAGTTTAAAACACTCAATGTGTTTCAGCAATTCAGAAAACTTTCTTATTTGGCTTGAAGAAGCTAGAGATTATAAGGTTAGTTTGAATTTAATACTTTCAAACAAAACTACGATTGTTGTTTATGCAATTATAATTTCCGTTTTCTTTGCAAGGTTGTTGGAGAGTTGCATGGGGAATGCAAGATTAACACTGATGGCTCTCATATCTCCCTTCAATGTCATCAACACAAAAGCAATGATTATCATACTTGTTGCAATGAAAGAAAAGATCCTTCCAACTGTCAAATTGAACCAAAAGGAGTGTTCACCCAATTCAATCGCAGCAAATTTGGGTTGATCTTTTTTTCCTTTTGGGATTGGTTTTAATGAAACTAGGTTGATGTTAAACTTATTATTTTACATTTATGATTGCAGCATGACGGAGACAATTTCTATAAAATATATCATTAGCCTCCAGGAACTTGAGCTGACTCTTAGAAATTGGCAGGCTGCTAATGCACGGAAAACTGTATCTGAACAGGCTGTGCAGAAAAACATAGAAAAGGAAATGGAAAACAGATTCAAATTTTTCAAGCATTGTGTTTCAGAAATGGGTGAAAACAGAGCTGAGCTAATGCCTAATGAATGTTTATGGAATGTTGTCCCCCATTTGCGATGGGCTTTGTATAGGTGACTTAATGAATAAACATGACTTGATTTCAAGTCTTTGCTAAAATTCTTATGTACTACTGTTTCTTTCTTTTTTTTTTTTTTTTTTTTTTTTTTTTTACTAGGGCATGGGTAAAGGAGCTTGGTACCAAGTTACAATCACAGTTGCAACTTTTAGAAACACAGTACATTTCTTTATCTTCAGTTTGTGCTGAACTTAAGGAGTACAAGAAATTGGGAGTAATGCGTCAAGCTGAAGTCGTTGGAATGACAACATCAGCTGCAGCACGCTTACATGGAGTCTTGCGTGAACTTTGCTCTCCGATTGGTAGTTATCATCTATGAGAGTTAGAACAAAGCCTTTGTCTCCCAAGTGTCTTCAGGAATTATTTTGTTTGTTTTCAGTGATAATAGAAGAGGCTGCAGAAGTTCATGAATCTCACATTGTATCAACTATCACCAAGTACTGTCAACATTTAATACTGCTTGGTGACCACAAACAGTTGAGGCCACGGCCATCATCTTATGAATTGTCAAAGACTCATTTCACAGATGTCTCACTGTTTGAGCGATTGCTGCTCAACAAGATCACAACTATCAATACACTACTCACCCAACATCGTATGCAACCGCAAATATCTGACCTAATAAGACCAAGCATCTATGCTGAACTGTATGATCATGAATGCACTAGGAGCAGAGCAAATGTCCTTGGCATGAAAAACAATGTGTTCTTCTTTACACATAATTGGCCAGAGTTCAAGGTATGAACAAAACATACTGTCTCCCTGATCCAAAGCCAATGCACTTGTCTTTTATCCTCTTTTTTCTTTTTCCCCTAGAATAAAGTGACTGGAAGTTACAGCAATCCTTGTGAAGCTGAAATGGCAGTGCAGTTGTTAAATTATTTAATGAAGCAGGGATACAGCTCAAAGGAAATTTGCATATTGACAGCATACCGTCAACAAGTGTGTGAAATCGAAACTGTGAGTTCAAACTTATTTCCTGTTTTGCTCTTAACATGTAGATATTTTAAAACTTAGTTATTTTTCAGAATCCGAGTTCTTTAATTGTGAAATTAATTTCACTCTCTTTCCAATAATATCAGGTCTGCAAGTTAAATGAAGACTTGACTGATGTTCAGGTGCTAACCATTGACAATTTTCAAGGAGAAGAAAGCAGAATTATCATTCTATCACTTGTTCGTAATAATAGAGAAAATCAAATTGGTTTCCTTAAAATTGAGAATCGTACTTGCGTGGCACTCTCACGAGCTCGAGATGGTAAGAACATGTCCGAACAGTAATCTTTCCTCAAATGGAGCAGCTAAACATTCTTCTTTAATACTCTCTGTTTACAAAACGGGAAGTGTTTAACTTCCAGGTCTTAATTTGTGAATTTATTCTATTTTGTTTTAGGCCTCTTCATAATGGGCAACGTTCAACTACTATCAAACAACAGTGAACTGTGGTCTTCAGTTATTCATGTATTGAAAACTAATAACTCAGTTGGTCAGTGCATTCCTTTATGTTGTAAAAGACATCCTGAAAGCCCTATGACAGTTTTCCAGCCGAGTGACTTCACTCATTATTCAGAGAAGGGTTGCGGCCAACTTTGCTCATACATTCTGCCTTGTGGTCATACTTGTATTAGAAAATGTCATGCAGATGATGTCCTGCATCTAAAGTACAGGTAACTTTTGGCAATATTGACTTATTCTTAACTTAATGGATTTGAGGATTACCTGATAAAGCACGTTTCTCCCCATTAGGTGCCCAGATAAATGCAATAAAGTTTGCATGTATGGACACAACTGTCATAGGCTGTGTTGGGAAGACTGTGGAAATTGTGAACACATTGTCTTTAAGCAGCTCTCATGTGGACATACAGCTCGAATGAAATGTTCCCAGTCAAGCAAGTATCTATGTGAGGTGAGTGCACAAAGAAAATATTTTGAACTTGTATTTTTGCAAATCAGGAATTTAAGAGTTATAAAATTGCTGCAAGATTCAAATACACAGAAAAGCAATTTTTCTTTTTCAGCCTTAAAATTGATTACTAGGTGACTTTTATCATGTATTTTCTTCTGCCATAGGTGAAAGTTACTAAACGAATGGAGCCATGTTCACATTTCATGAAACTAAGATGCTGGATGCCTCCTATATCTCAGATGTATTGTACTAACCAGTGTCCCTGTTTGCTCAGATGTGGTCATCAGTGTCCTTCTCAATGCAATTCATCAAAGCACTCTCATCATGATCAGGTACCCGGATGATCATTTTAAGATGAGTTCACTGTAGTTTAGGTGAACAATTTCTCTCTAGTTTTATCTCTGTATGTTTGTTTCACAGATGCTATGTAACCTACATGATAGCTGCCAGTACTTTTTAAACAGGAAAGGCAGACGCAACATTCCCAGGAAACCATACTAACTATATCACTTCCTTTCTAAGAGTTCTATTTAGTTTGCTGTTATAATGATTTTTTTCCCTCACCTATTTTGCTTTTTCTTTTCTTAGGAAAGTTTTTATTTGTATAAGTGTAATGGTATTTTATGAAGTATTTCTTTAGTAAGCATGGAATTATTCATGCACATTCTTTAAACAAAAGAATAAATTTAATGAAAATCACATGGTGAAAACTGTGGTTACATTCTTTTTGCTTTATGACCTCACCTGATAAAGAAAACCAAAGTGAAATATTTGACATGAGCAAACGAATTGTAGACAGCAACTATCACACAGAGCAGAGCGCTGTGAAAATCAATTGTATCAATAAAAATTTCTAAAAATTCAAATTAAGCTGAGACATGCATGAACAACAATATTGAATCTGAAGAAGAAAACTGCGGTACTATAACACTGTAAGAATAGGACCATAACGCTCTAATGGACAGATAATGTGCAAAAATGTACACACTGCCCAACTGCCACTCACGGTTTTAGGAACACTGTTTACTCAAAAAGAGAGAAAACTTTTCTTTTGTGGCAATACAACTTGAATGTGGTCCAGCCACTGATGTGCAGTTAACAATGAAGAGATGTGCAGGGACAAGAAGAACTCGAGCAATGCCCTTTCAGTACTAGTGCAGCTTAAGTAGGATTCCAAATATCTGGACATCATAAGAGTTGACAATAAATCTTAACGTTACTGTTACAGTAAGCAAAAAGGCTTTTGGTCCTCCTGAATCACAAAAAATCACCAATGTTGGCAGTGTATGTACACATGACTGAGAAACATGTACCCATAGTTATGATACTAACTTTGGCATAATTTCAAAGAAAGTTGATAATTTACTTAGCTAAAACTTCTGTCACAAATCCTTAAACTTATTTCAGCGCTCTGTTTTTGAGTGCTAAGTTTGGCCCACACCATTAACCAACCAAATGCTCGAGAGGTAAGAAAATGTATAAGACACACATACAAATAGATGTGTTGGTAGAAAGATTGAGGACCAAAACAGTTATCTTTAAAAAAAAAAACAATCATTTTCACTACTTATGTCCAATGCTTATCCTATCTCGATAGGAACTTATATTGGACAAACAATAAATTAATTTTAAAAAATAGCATTGAAAGCTAATACAGCGTAAATAATCCTCTCACTTCGTCAAACAAGACAAAAACACTTCAAAACGACAAAAATAATAATAATGCTGGTTACCTTATTTTCAGAACTAGATTCTACTAGACCATCTCATGCATACCAGGATGTGATCTATGTTGCAATGAGGTAAATGGCCGTTTTGACTGGTCTGCAGATTGAGCATGGCCACTTGAAGTTGCTTGCAGCGCTGGGCTGACAGGCGTACTTCTTCTGAAAAAATAGAGGCACTCGTTTTAAAATCAGCGGTTGATTGCAGATAAGACTGAAAATTTGACACTTTGGATTGGAAAAATGAAAAACAAAAACTACTTTCATCAATAATGTACCTTGTCTGAGTTTCAGCTTCTCTGGCAAGCAAATTGTGATCAGTAGAAAATATCACACTTCTGTGAGGAACATTGCTTTTTTTATTATCAACGCAATCTAGAACACCATTGTAAACCAGTAGATCATCAACTAATACCTAAAAACACAGAAAAATTAACAAGATTTAATATATTATACTTTCTTCAATCAGTATTCTCTGAAACAAATGTCATACTTACACCAAATTCTCTCACACCACGACTGGGTGTTTTGGCATAGTTCCAGAGTTTCATCATTGATATTGTGGTAGCCGAATCAAATGTGATATACACTCGATTTACCTAATTGATAAGCGTGAAGAAAATATGAAATTCTTATCTTTTTCAGTGAGAAATAATTAAAAATTAAAAAAAAAAGTTACACAATACTTTTTCATGTTCTCACATACCTGGCCAGGCAATATAGGAGAAAGCCACATGTGGCGACCATCAAAAGTGTCATTAATACCATCAACAAGTTTATCAGGAGTTCGGACGTCTCTTTCAGATCCCTCCAGAATATTAACACTCTCTGGGTGCGCAGCAACATCTAGAAGGTAAATTTAAAGAGATCAGGGTTAGAGTTCCATTTGATTTTCTTAACTTATCATTCCCAAAATATACAAAACTCAACATTTGCTTGTATTTTCCGGACTCACTTCTTTGAGACAGATGTATCCTGTACCCTTCTGCATCATAAATCTCAATGCCATTCATACCAACATAGTAAGGATCACCCCAAGTGGAAAAGATGAGGAGGGTTAAAGTGAGGCCCGTCGGTACACCAGTGTGTTCATAATCATCTTCTGGAAGGTTATTAGGAGTAAATAAAACTGAAAAAAAAAAAAAAAAAGAGATTGGCTCAGTTGTGTACAACTATTTTGTTTTCAAGCACAATAGGAAAAAGTATCAAGCCATGTTACATACCAGGATGAGACAGCAAAGCACTGGCAGGAGGGAGGTCATGGGAGCCACCTGTCTCTAGCTTAAGCACTTGGCCAAAGTTGTAATGAAGATTCCCTGGAGCTCGGCGGACTGTTAGAACGTCACTCTTAAACTTGCCTCTGACTCTAAATTGTAGTTCGCGGATCTGAGAAAAGACATGCAAACAAAGAGTTTTAAGTAATCCACATCCGATAAAATGGCAGAAAACCAAAAATAAAATATTACCCCACAGGAAGTAAGCTCTGGTGATGCATTGTAGTTCCAAATTTGAACAGCAGAAACCTGATGTTCAACTCCGATTCGAATTGTAAGAATAACAGGGTGCGAATTAAAATCAGAGCTCCACATATGACTTGAATCCATGGTCCAGTTCTCTCCATCAAGTAGCCTGTAAAAAGCCAAACAAAGTAGAGGAGCTTGTACGCGCCTATTCGACACAAGGTGACACGGTGCTGTTCAGGGTCCGGGCCACTTGGGCACCCATCTGTAG
>CABIKL010003540.1:0-10792 GCA_902196195.1 Aptinothrips rufus | reverse complement strand
CCCCCCCCCCCCCCCCCCCCAAACACACACACACAAAAAAAAATGTCAGGTTTGGGGCCATAGCCCTTATTTGCATCGCGTAATTCATGGCGGTCATGCCGCGCGCTCACCCTTGGTGTAGGTTAGGCCGCTCATGTGGCTGGCGACCTTCTCCGGGCTGAGCGCGGTGTTGTCGGTGAGGAGCGGAGCGTGCTCCAGGGCGTCCCGCCGCATCCCGATGAACACGTCGCCCACCCCGAGGCGGGACAGCGCGCTGTACTTGTCCGTCACCTGCCCGTCAACATGCCATCGATCAGTCGCTGTGCAATCCTAGTCAGAAATAATCCATCGACTTGACGTCGATTCTATATCGATCGTATATCGTCGATGTTGTTGAAAAGGTCAAAATTTGCTACGCCGGTATCGAATCGACTTCGTTTTCAGGCGCTAGACGTCGTTTCGATACGTTTTATTATCGACAAACTATTCGAATTCGAATCGATGTCGAGTCGACGTATTATTTCTGACTGGGATTAGCCTACAGAAGAACGGACATACCAACGCCACTCGTTCGCGAGATTTTAAAGTCAACACCGATATGGCGACTAATTAGAGTTCGAATCTGTTGGAATCAACAGTGCTTCAGAAATATTTTTCCCTCTTGTCCTCAACCGTGTGTTCGTGAACAAACTGAAAATCACGCGTTTTGTTTGGGAGTGTACCTTTTCGAGAATGTAGTACTGAAGGAACTCGGCCATGCCCTCCTTGAGCCAGCCCGAGGCCCACCAATCCAGAGTGACCAGGTCTCCGAACCAGAGATGGGAGAACTCGTGTGTCATTATGGAGGTGACGATGAACTCCTGGTCGCTGGTGGAGACGCCGGGCGAGAACAGCAGCCTGTTCTCCCTGAACGTGACGAGGCCCCAGTTCTCCATGGCCCCGATCGGGAAGTCCGGCACGGCGACGATGTCGAGCTTCGGAAGCATGCTCGTGTACAGTATGCCGGTGAAGTCCTCCAGGGTGGAGATGATCCTGGGCGCGATGTCTGCGGCCACGGCCACCTGATCCTCGGCCCCCTCGCGCACGTGCACGTTGATCTTTGGGTCGGCAGTGGGGACCTTCTTCAGCTCGGACACAATGAATGCGACCAGGTAGGTAGGCATCCAGGGCGTCGTGTCGAAGACGTCCAGAACGCGCTCCCCGTCGGCACATCTGTGTGCAGAGAAACAAATCAGATTGCAAGCCGAGTCCTTATCGCCGGATACAATGAAGGTCAACGCCCTCACAAAACTTTCTACTGGATTCCTTATTTCTGCCAAATTTACAGCGTCCACAGTTCTTTTTTTACTGTATATCGAAAAACTTCCAGATCACTATTTTGACTATATAACTCACGTAGCCGTGGATTTGACGGGCATGTTCGATAGCGATGACTGAGAAGGCAGTCGACAAATCGACACGGTGAACCTGGCTCGGAGCTTCGGCTCATCGAAGCAGGGGAACGCCTTCCTAGCGCTCATCTGCTCGAAGTGGGTCGTGGCCATGTATCTGAGAAAAGACAGAGGTCTTCAGGCGAGCTTACTCCTTCCACACGCTTTTGAACCTTGGATATTCAGCAACAAGTTCCTAGGGATGGTAGTGGGAGAAGGTTATAGTGGGGCAGTCCAAGCAGCGCAAAGCATGCTGAGGTCTTGTTCGGCGTGCTCACTCACGCCGACACTCCGGCAGTCACTGCTTTAGGCATTCCAGTAATTTCGACGCATCCGTGCAAGACTATCCGTTCTGTGGGCCGAAAGCGTATCCGTTCTGCTGAGCACCCGCGAGACTTTGCGAACTGTGGAGATTTTTGGGACACTGTTTTCCGGCTGCGCCTTTCTCCTCTTTATTGCTGCGTTTTGATATGATGGGGAGATGTTTAAGCAAAACAGGTGAATATTCAGATACTTACGAGATTTTAAAGCTACAAAAGAACGCATAAGTAAGATTATAGAGGCTACAAGTAGCCTCCCATAAACTCTCCACTGATCGGATACTTCTCACTGAAGCTCTGCAGATCGGATAGTTTTGCACGCACATGTCGATTTCACGATACTTTTGGCTGCAGTGTAATTTCAAAACTTAGTGCAAATTAACAGTGCACTCTTACTATCAGCCCTCCACTTGTCATAACGTATGAACAAATTCGTTTGTATTATGAACAAAATTGACAGTGGTTCCGTGGAGAGCGGCGCGAATCGTCCGAGGAACAAGATTTCACGCTTTTCGCTGCTTTTACCCTAGTGAGAAATGGTGGTATCGAAACGACGTCGATACGATGTCGAATATCGCTAACTCATCGATTTCAAACCCACTTTTTCGTCGATTTCGATATTGAAACGATATCAGCGTTGATGATTTCTCACTTGGACCTATCCCTCAACTAACCTTAGGGAGGAGGGAGGGAGGCGACTCTCAAGGGCGCGGCAAATATTTGTATATCTTGTATTAAAGAATAAGTTTAGAAAATAATTATAATGCCAGCCCGCGCTTGAATATGTGAGATACGCTGATGAATTGTCTATACTCACTTGACTCTGTCCTGGACGCGGTAAGAGCTCACGTAAAATCCTCTGTTGTCCATGGCCAGCGGCCCGGCGAATGTCAGTGAGATTATGTAAGTGTTGCCAGTGCTAAGTGCAGTGTCGAGGTAGATCCTCAGCTGCTCCGTCCTCGTCAAGTAAGACGTCCCCGTCACTCGAATGACCTTGGACGCGTCCTGGGTGTCCTTGACCGCAGTCACGGTGACGTTGAGGTCCTTGTGGGCGTGCAGGGTGACCTGGTTGGTGTCAGAGAATGCGGACACTGAGATGTCCACGGTCCCCGTGAAGTGCATGCTGCCCGGCTCCAGGTGAGGCTGGATCGTGAGGTCGTAGTGGTTGGGGGTGACGTCACCCGGCAAGCGGAACCCGCCCAGTACACTAGCCACGGCGCCCAGTCGCGAGGCTCTCCAATCGAGGTTCTGCTGGGACGACGACAGGGCGCTCTGGAGGGCAGCCGCTATGTCGAGATTAGCGCCCTGGGAGTCGGAGAACGCTTTCAGCTGCAACAGACAGTCGACGATGAGAGACTACAAAAAATCGCTTGACCTGATGTTTGCTCAAACATTAGAATGATGGTTCAGCAGTTCAATTCTTGCTCCCGGTAGAAATTTTTTCCAATCTTAATCGAATTCAGATCAATTCAGATGGACCTCCCTCCATACACGGGAAAAAAATCTTACGTGATTTCGCAGTTGAAAAAAAACTACCGACGGTTTTTGTAAATTTACAGCACATTATTAGGAGTTTTCTGTCTCATAATTATGTATCCTTAAAATATGAAAATGTCGTGGAAGTAATTTTCAACTCGTTAAGAACACATTGTAAAATTTTCGGTCAAGTCACATTCCTGGTTGATTATCTCTTACCTTGTCAATGTTCTCCTGTGTTGTGATTCTTGGGGCCAGGGCGGCTATAACGGACACGAAGTGGTCCTTCCCCGAGCTGCAACGAACGGCCGAGAAACACATTGGCACGATGGTGATTGACATCAGCTCCTTCGTGTAGGTCGACCCATCAGCGATACCAACAGACGTAGCGTCTCTCCAATGGGAGAGAGGGCACCTTCCCATAGCATTCCATTATGGAATTCCCATGGAGTCCATGGGTTTTCGGGTTTGGGCACAGGCGTCCAATAAAACGGTTCTTATCAAGCGACTCACTTTTTGATGATATCGTCGTACGACGTGAACAGAATATCCAAGGCCGCGCTCAGGCCCTCTGCGGTGGAAGCGACGGCTGTCCACACCAGCTTGGGCTCCTTATACTTCAGCCCCGTGCCCTGCACGGCCAGCGACAGCAGTCTGAAAGAAGAAAACAATATGAGGGGTTATGTTTCTGGCTTCAACGCAGGGCCCAAATCGGTGGGTGATGCATTCGGCTCAAATGGGTCATAATGGACTTTGTATAAGACCCATAGTGGGCACGCATCTGGATGGCGCTCACTCACTTTTCCCTGCCGGTGCCTCGGACGCAGCTCAGCCCCTGCAGCATGTCCGCGCGCAGCACCTCGTCGGCCTCCATGACGATAGTCTGCCAGGTCTCCTGCACCAGGGCGGGGTCGGCCGTCTCCAGGCGCGCGCACATGCTGACAGCCAGGGTGTCGGGGTCCTCGCTGAACACCAAGGGCACGATCAGACCACACTTCTGACATTGCAAAATAAACACGTGCAATGTGTAAACTGTCACCACACATGACGACAAAAATTTTGATAAAAATCTTCGTAAGGTCACATGCGCTTTGATTTAATTCAATCTGATAAGGCTTATAAAACATAATAGGGAATTTCCGTAAAATTTTTGTAATGTTGAATAAATTGAAACATGATTCATAAAGACTTTGCAAGATTTCATAAAGTTAAAATAAAATGTATATTAAATCAGTTTTCGCAGGAATTGTCATCAAACGGGCCGCTTGAAGCGGCAATGGCGACATTGTTGTAAAATAAAATCGTCGTCAAAATAATGAATATAACCTTTACAGTGTGAACGGCCACTGGAAATAAACACTCACTTTGCGGCCTGGTTGGTAAGCGCGTCAGTCCAGCAGGCCGGGAGCCGAGCCTCGCAGGCGACGCGGGTCACCACGGAGCGAGCCATGCGACGGCTTATGGAGTCAGACTGGGTCGCCGCGAAGCCCAGCTCCTTGTATGGCGCGGACACTAGGCCCTGCACCCACATCTGGGGGGAAAGAATTAGGGTTGCAGTCTTTTGTTATATACATATCTGAAAACATGTGTTCGGGGTTAGTCTATAATATGCGCTAGCGCAATGGATGAGACTACTGAACTTGTGCGGAGATTAATTACACGACTAGCGACAACTCAGGTAAGAACATCAGATCTCCTCAGCGCTGCGGCCATCCTTTACGTTCTGCGATCTCGGCTAGTTTGGCCGAGACTTCAATTTTCTGACATCAAAGGATCTGTTGTTGTTTTTCATTCCACTTACGTTGAAGTCGTCCTCTTTGTCGGTGCCTCGTAAATACGTGGCGAGGTGGTCGAAGTTGCGCTTGAAGGCAGCCCAGGGTGCGTACTCTGTCTCGGCGGGCAGGTAGTCGATGACTGAGAGGGCCGTGTCATAGTCCAGCTGCCCCGCACGGGCCAGGCTGAGCGCGTCGTCCACAAGCATAGCGCGCTCGCGCACCCCCAGCCCCGCGTCACCACGCCGCAGCCCCGCCTCCAGCAGCCGCCAGTTCCTCGCGTCGTAATTAGTGCGGAAGTAGCCTGGACCAGAGCGAGGCAAGGTGAGCGCGCGTCGACTGCACCGTGTTATGATAGGAATAAATCGACAACCACGACACACAGTAACATCAAATTCCAGATTTTGGGGCAACGAGAACCAGAAAACAGACTTTTCAAGTTCAATTCCACCCAATGACGAGTGACGAGTAAATTGCGTAATGCGTTCTTACATACCGGTCTCAAATAAGACTTCAAAATAATGTAAAATTAATTTTTGATCTCCGGGTTTTATGTTGTGTCTCGCGGGTCGCGTACCCGAGAAGGCGCCCAACAACTGGAGGGATACCGCACCGCACGACACGTCTGTTGGGCGGGTCGCCTGCCCGAGAAGGCACCCGACGACTGGAGGGATACCGCACCGCACGACACGTCTGTTGGGCGGGTCGCCTACCCGAGGGGCGCCCCGCAAGACACGTCTGTTGGGCGGGTCGCCTACCCGAGGGGAGCCCGACGACTGGAGGGATACCGCACCGCAATGCACGTCCGTTGGGTGTCGAGTGTCGGCTGTCGGGTGCTGTTTGTTGCGTGTTGGGTTGCCCAAGAATCTGGGGTTTTGATTTTGCAGTGCACTCACCACACTGCTGTGCGTTGCCGAGCAGCCAGGATGAGGACTCGATGGGGCCGTCGATGGTGGCTGACTCGCCTTGGGCCATGATCACGGGCCCCTGAATTCCTCTGGGGTCGGCGTACAGGACTGGGACCCACCACGACTGGGAGGTGTCAGTTCCGGTGCTGGTCGCGGACAGCAAGAAGCGAGTCTGGTGAAAAATAACAATTTTTGAACATGAATTTGAACAAAACTTTGTCATTTGGACATCTCTTTATTAAGATATAGTCAGCCACAATACGAAATCTGAAGTTTTTTCTCTCCATTGATTTCATAGGCTCTTCTTCCATAAAATCACATACAGTTTAAGTAGTGTTGGGGGCCAAAAAGCAAAATAGTGTTTTTCAGCTACGATTGTTGCAACGAATCGAAGAACGATAAGAATACCGGACATACCACGAAGAATGTTATCATCGGTTGAAGATGGTGCTATGTTGTCGTTAAGGCCGCTACCCGAACGCGCAGCATACTTTTCATACTGTGTCCGGTACTCTTTCTCTTCGATTCGCTCCGTTGGTCGTTAGGTGAAACACGGTATTAGTACACTCCATGCTTTCGATCTATAGTATACATCATTTGATTTTCTTGCAATTGGTACCCCAAGGAGGCGCGCTGACGCTTCGTTTTTTACAGAGCGTCTCTTCGGAGCACTAAACTAGCTGTACCTGGGATACGTCTGCAGTCTTGTCCGTGTAGTTGCGGGTGATGGTGACGACCGGGTAGCCGGGCTGGTTGATCCAGGACTGCGCCAGGAGGTCCATGCTGAACGTGTCGCCGTAGTCCGCGCTCGCCTCCTCCAGGGCGTCCATCAGGTCGTCGGGCGTCACGCTGCCCAGCTGGCTGCAGAGCACGGGGAAATAGAACCGTTCATCTCCCGATTGGCAGCTACACACTATAATTAGAGGGACACTTTTCACACTAAATGTAGAGTGACAATTTTGTGCTTTAACAATCAAATCCATACATTTGCACAAAATTGTCCGTTTCTCATTACAATTTTCTCCAAACAGTTTCTGAAGAACTACTTTGTGCTAGATTAGGCCCATAGGTTTGACGTGTTTGACCATGGTCAATCCATGGGCTGGACGTGGGTCAAGGTCCGTCCACCCATGGTACCCCATGTCCAATTTTCCATGAGCCGTCCCATCCATGGACCCAGTTTGGACCATTGTTTGCTCATCCAGCGTGTGTATTTTCATACCTCGAGAATACTTACTTGTTTCCAAGGTAAATTTGAAGGGCTTCATTGAAAGCGTCTAACCCCATGGCATATTCAAACATACTAAGCAGTGCTGCACCTGAAAATGCAAGTGAAAAAGAGTATCAGATTCAGAGGCTCATGTGGATCCGACAATCCTAGTAGTGGACGTATTTCAATTTTCCGTCGATGAGTAGAATCAACGTCAAATCTCCTTGAATTCGCCCACAAAATCGACGAATTTTATAAGTTCAACACTAATTCTATATCGAATCGATGCATCATTTCTGACTGGGACATGTTATGACATTCTAAGAGATACTGGAGCCTGGACAGAGAGTGGATTCGCAATGTGGTTTCGTGGGGCGGCTTGTTCTGCAGCACCTCATCAAACTCCAGGTTGTGATTCAACTCGAATCAGACCTTTCGAGTACGTGAGCGTCCCAAAATTGTCCAGGATTTCGTCCGGCGTGTAGACCTCGTGGTTCAATGGCAAGGACGTGATCGTCGCGTCCTCAGCGAGGGCCTGCTGGGTCTCCATCTGGGGCATGTTCTCTAGCGCCTTCCAGTCCGGAGCGATCTGAATAACGAACGAGGAACATGAACTGATAAGTCGACTGCGATAAAGCTACTAAATGCGCTGTTCGAACTTAAAACATTTTGAAACAATTTTGAGCCTAAGGTAGTTGCTCAGAGTTCTCGAAACACTAAAAAAAAGCAGAAGAAAAAACGATGAAGAAGCATAGTTTTGTTGGCGATGATAACTCACCTGGTCCATGACGTGGTATTGGAAGTAGGTTGCTGCGCCCTCGCTGAGCCAAGCATTGCTCCACCAGCTGGGAGTGACCAGGTTACCGAACCACTGGTGGGCCAGTTCGTGGGCTATGGTCGTCCCCACGTCGAAGACACGGAGTGACTTGGTTTTGTCGCTGACGAGCAGAAGGGCCTCCCTAGAAAAAAAACAACAGTGTTTAGGTTGAAGAGAAATGCTTTTCCTTGCAATTTTTGACCAAGTGATCGACATTATGGTAATTTATCATATAAGAGAAAAATTAAGGCAAATAAAAATACTGCCGAAATTTTTACCAGCAATTTTCTACGGCAATGCGGCCGCACTTCAAAATACAATGCCTCCAGAAATGTAAACTAGATTGTGGTTCTGCCAACAAAACTTCAAATACATGTATACTCTTTGCGCGATTTACTCGTTATCAGGTAACTTTCGCCTAAGAAGGCATTTCCGGAAATTTCAATTTCTGCGACTTTTGGAAAAGTTTCTAAAATTCTCCGAAACTTTTTTTTTAAATCGAAAGACCATGAACCGTCTAAGCAGTCTAAGCTGGTATTGAAATCTCGAACCCAACCTGTAGGTGACGAGACCCCAGTTCTCCATGGCACCGAAGTTGTGGTCCGGGACGGCGACCTGGTCCAGCTTATCCAGTTTGTAGGGGATGCCCGTGTAGTCGGCCATGATTTGCAGGACCTGCGGCCCGATGTCCTGCGAGGCGCTCAGCTCCCCCCGCCGCGCCGGCTGGGCGAACGACCGGAAGGAGCCGTCCTTGTTGGACACGGCCTGCAGCTCCGACACCATCCAGGCCAGCGTGTAGGTTGCCATGGCGGGCGTCGTCTCGAACTCGGTGTTCACCTTGCCGTCCGCGCTGGAGCACAACGCATCAAAAATATTTATTCTGACCCCTCCTTAGTCAAAATCAGCAATGGTGCCAATAATTTTAAGCCGAGTGGAAATATAACGTGGCGAGTGGCTGCATCACGCCACATTTAAGCTCTCATGCTAGAATATATGCACAAAAACGTTAGCTCGGCGAGTCCTCACACTCCACACTCTTAAAATATGTCTCATCAAAATGTCAAGTCATTTGAAAAAATAAAATTACAAATTTTTCGTCACTAGCAGATATTGATGAGCTTTTCTTCTTGTCGTGTATTTTGCACTTCGGGTCTGCTAAAAATATAATAATAAGTGACGAAAAATCATCAAAAGTGATTAAAAATTATAAAAGTTATGAAAAAGTTATGTACGAAGATTGATGATTTTTTTTTGTAACAAAAACTAGCCAAGATTTTTTTTCGTTTTGATGACATTTTGTATAGTGTAAAGGTTAAGCACGATAGATAAAAGACTCTCAATTTGTGAGCCGCACTCCTCAGCTTACCCCGGCTGGACCGACGTGAAGCCCCTCGTGTTCGATATGACTGACAACTTCGGGTAGTGACGCACTCTCAGCCTGAAGGTGGCGCGGTAACCTGGCTCGTCCAGACAGGGAAATGCTCTTCGGGCGAAGGTCATCTCGAACTGGGTCACGCCAAGCCACCTGCGAATTTAGGTCAAGGTTTCAGAAACCAGCAAAGTTGATATACTGTATGTGCCAGCAGTAAGTTTCTGCTTCTAACTCTTAAAAGCAGAGGATTCATCTAGGAGGACGCGCGTCAGTAGATTATGGGTTGTCTACGTACTTCTCCGTGCCACTGTCGTTGTACGATGACCGGTAGAAGCCTTTGTCGTCGTCGTGAATCTTCCCACTGAACGTGCAGGAGAGCCTGTACGTGGTGCCGATGGTCAGAGCCGAGTTGAGGGTGAAGATGATGAACTGGCGTTCAGCATCCTTGTCGAATGCTACCGGCGAAGCGTTGAGAGAACAAACAATGTCGTCCAACTGGTCGGCGTGCAACGTCAACTTGTTGGTCGACTTCACCGCCTGTCACAAAATAGAGGAACTTCCATAATAGTTTTGTTTCGAGAATCTCATCCGCTTTTATAAACGTAAAATAAATTCAGCAAAAGGTTTGAAAAAAATTGAGATGCAACACGGACAAGTTTGTGCATAGTTATGCATGCTTACCGAAGTGATTGTTAAAGCACAAAATTGCCCATATAAATGTAGAGCGTAGGTTAGGTTAAGTTAGGTTAGGTATGGTTGTTAGGTTTGGCACTTTGATTGAAATAAAAAGAATCCGAAGAGTCTGCCACTCACTGTGAGAATGATGTCCACCTGACCCTTGAACGTGAACGTGTCGAGGTCTGGAGTCAGCTGGAGGTCGTAGTGGGAGGGCTTCACTTCTCCCGGCAGCCGGTACGAAGCGTCGCCTGCTTTGGCCGTGGCTCTGGGCGACCCGCTGAGGGCTGCGGGGCGCGAGGCGGGGCGCGGCAGAGCGAGGACTAGCCAAGGGCCAGCCGCCACCAGCCACAGGCTGCAGGCCAGTAGACCCCACCTGAAAAAAAAGGGCGGAAATCGTCGAAACGTTTGAAAAAGTTCTTATTTTCTTCCCCATTCTTTCGAAGTAGGTAGCCCGGCAAGCCTAGCGTACACCAATAGCGATCCGCCGTAAGAGATGCACTATTTTGATGTGCGCTAGGTCGCCGTAAGGCATATGTGCTTTTTTGTGCTTCTTAGTGAATTACGGTGTCAAGAAAAGGTTTATGACTAGAATAATGGCCCTATTTCGGGCCAGTGTACGTAATTCGTGCCACCCTACATTTCGAATTCAAAGTAACTCCAGGTCCCGTTTATAATACAACGGACGACCTGTTTGAACATCGAGTAGTCACTTCATCACACACTACCGGGCTGCGTACTATTTATTCTCCGCCATTTGTGTACAAACCCTTTGTACACAAGCCCAAATTGTACACGATGTGTAAAAATTCGTGCACAATTGTGTACAATTT
>CABIKL010003539.1:0-10793 GCA_902196195.1 Aptinothrips rufus | reverse complement strand
GTGAGAGAGAGAGAGAGAGAGAGAGAGAGAGAGAGAGAGAGAGAGAGAGAGAGAGAGCTGCCACCATCACGTGGCCAAACATGCCCAGTCCGAAACTTTTCCTGAAAAATGAGAAAAACAATGTAGACACATAGCAAAAAAAACGAGATGTATGAAAACAAACATTTTGAAAAAATGTTGAAAAATTTGAAGATTTTTTTAAACTTTGGTTTTAGAAAAACTTCCAGCCTGGCTATCTGTACTGCAGCTAGAGCTAGCGGCTAGCGGTCGTTTACACGTTCAGAAAGACTGCTTATGTCGTCGTGGCTGCGGCAAGCCTCTCTCTCCAGCTCGACTAGCGCAGCGTGAGCTGTCCTAATGAGGCGTGGCGTAGCGTAGCGTGGCATCAATTCGACCGCCCAAAACGGTACCCGTTGGGCTGCTGCTGGTAATTATTACCTGAGCCCAGCAGGTGTCACCTGACCCCGGTCACATGTTCAGAGACGCCTGGCCGCGGGGCCCAGCCCAGACATCACTGGGAGTTGCTGCTCGCTCGGCGCGACTCCCGGAACTGATAGGTCGCCTGCAGCGGGTCGGGCTGCACGGTGTACGGCTTCGGCTTGGGCCGTTCTGGTCACAGCGGTCTGGGAGACTGAAGGCGGACCAGAGAGGTCGCAGAAATAATAATTGCCTCTCTGAATTAGTGTGGTGACGAAGGAGTGGTAAACAAGTCGTTCCGATCACGTGCGCCATTTAAAAAAAAAATGATTTGCAATGATTACTCACCAAAATTTCTATTTTTTTTTTTGTTTGTTACTTTGCATTGATTTTGATTAGTTGCTTTGATTCGCGTTAATTTTCTTCATTTTTTAAGTTTTGAAAATCTTACGGCAAAATCCTGGAGTGTATACACTAATTAGTAAAAGTTCGCGTTAATTTTAATGTATAGTTCCATTTAATTTCTTAAATTTGTACGCCAATAATACCCCGCTGCGGAGACAGGTTAGGTACAACTCGCTCCCCGTCGAGGCCCTCCCGGCCCAGCCCGGTGCACAGCGAAGGAAGTGGCACTTTCACTCGGCGGATAGCGTGTTGCTGGGCTGGGAGGAGAGGTCGGCAGTAATATGCAATATCGGGGAGGAGGGAAGACAGTGCATCACCAGCTCTGCTGAGAGATTCCTTTATGTATCGTCATCGTCAAAAGTTTATGTCTGCGGCATGTATGTGCTCCTGTGAAATACCTTATAGACGTACCTCGTTCTATGTGTTCGAAGTATAGTCTTAGTTAAAAGTATCGCCCTCGTTCTAAGTTCTCTACCAGCTCTTGTGGGACACCTCGAGGTATCATCATCTCCAAAAGTATCCGTATCCCGCTCATTGTGCTTGCTCTCCGCAGCTGATGTTAGCACATCGACGATTCTACCGAGCTTGTTCTGTGGTCTGTCTGTGTGGCATTGAAATACCCCTCACGCACTCGTAGTAGCCGTGGGAGACCGGGAGGTACCATCACTGGCAAAAGTAACTAACTATCGGTAGGTCCCTACATACCGACATGTGAGCGTGCTCTGTGTCGTTTGGTTGAGCACTGCGCACGAGCCACATAGAGCCACGCGCCCACTGTCCGGCCAGCCTTCCACAAGCTTGTCAGGAGGCAGTCTAAACACAACTCGGGTCCTGTGTTCACGTTGCCAACCACTTTTGGCACCCTCCCCTGATGCCTTTGCTAGGAAGAGGAAGTGGTAAAATTGAATAAGCCTGTGCTTTTCATCGAGCGACCGGCCGGGAGCATAAATCTCGAAAAAGCGTGTTGGTGCCTGCCTAACAGTAGCAGTGCGTGGGTGAATGGGTGAAAAATTGCTATGACGGAAACAAACGATGTAAAAGTGCGAAGCTCCGCTGCGTAGGGAGGTGCCTACAGTGGAGAACAACGTATCTTGTCAGTGCATATCGTTAGACCTATCCTCGTCCTGTCTTCATCCAGCTGTTTTAAGGTAAACGAATTTTGCCCGCACACTGACGCGATACTTAGTTTTTAATAGCCAGATTCCCCACCATTCTCTCTTCAAACGTTCTTTGTTCTATAAATGTCATCACACACCGCATAGAGGTACTTAAGTTGGTCTTCTCGGTCTTCTCGCGACAGGTTGTGGCTTTGCGAGCTCTTGTTCTGTTGGTAGTACTCTTGATAACGCCGTTGGTGCCACTGGTATGTTGGTATGCATGGTCGTGGCGGTCAGCTCTGCGGCTGTAAGCGGCGCGTCGGTGATGTCATTGGCGAGTTGCTATAGATACCTTCCTGAGCTCCTCTTGACTTACGGCACTACAGTACTCGCTGCTGTTGCCTGGCAGAGTCTCTCTCACCGGCAGCACCCATTAGAGACAACCAACGGTGGGTCGAGTCGTATAAATAAAGGAGACAGAGCTATGCGGCCGGTATGGGGAGCGAGTGCCACAACTCGAGATCTCCTCCCGCCCGTTGTTCATCTCTAATACGAAATGCTCTAACCTGGGCCTTCTCGCGACCCGCACCTGCTAGACTTCAGCAGTGTCTTAATCATGTCTTACATTAAAAAAAATTACCTAGAGTCGCACCCATTTTTATGCTTTCCTTAACAACTGTTTTATGGCGGAGCATAGCGTCAGCACGTAATGTTGTATTCGAGACGAGATGACGATCGTTTAGTGTATCGAAATTTTGTGCACATGATAACATGACTGACAGCGACCCCTCATCAGGGCCGGTCCATGCTGATCACGGGGCACATAGTCGCGTGACATCAGCTCCTCTCTCGCCCTCCAGTCTCTCCAGGTGTGCCCTGCTGGAGTTTCATGAGCCTGGGAAGAAGATGATAGGAGATCCCTCCCGGACCGATTCTCTCATGATTAGAGTGAGACCGATGCATCGCATGCGTGGAAGTCAAACGATCGAACGATGAGAACGAGGAGCGATAGCCACCGGGCCGGAAGTAGAAGTAGAGCGCCTGATCATCAAGCTCAGCGAATATCAATGCACTCCAATAAGCATTCAGACGCACACGTTACCTCCACAAAATAAAATAAAAATAAAAAGGAGAAATGATGACAGCAACCAGAATCGAAAACTCGCCTGAATGACTGGGTCATCTGCCAGTTGGAGATGGAAATACCTGGTGGGTGGAATACTTCCAAGGACTTCCTCCTTGGCCCCGCGGCGGGTCCCTCTCGATGCTACTGGAGAGTCTTCGTGTCGCTGTCTCACTTGGAGAGGACAGCTTTGCGTGCGGCAGCGGGGAGCCAGCAGTCCGCGGTGGTCATCTCTCTCAATCGCAGCCAAGGGCCTGGGCCGCGCGCACCGACCAGAGAGCCTAGAAGGAGAGAGGCGACAGCTGTCATGGCGGCTACCGGCCTGGGACCCAGCTGTGTCCGCTCTACCCCGCACCCTCACCGCGCAGGTAGCGAGGCACCGCGCATGCGCTGTCCCCAGCTGGATCCCAGTGGCCGCCAAGTCCGCTGCCGCCATGAAAGTTGTCGTCTCTCTCCTTCCAGGCTCTCTAGCACCGACTAGAGGACTAGAGTGGAGTGGAGCGAAGGCTGTACTTTCGGGAAACTTCCCATTCAAAGACCGTCAGCGGGCGTAAGAACTGTGGCACTCATTGTTCGCGTTCGCTCGAAGCGCCAGGTGCCGCGTGGGGCGGGGCGGGGCGGGGCGGTTAGGGCGTTCCTTTCCTAATGCCGGCGCGCGATTGGTGACTCATCGATCTGGTATGATTCATTGCGTCGGAGCTCCTCATGGGTCCGCGGCCCGGCCATCCGTGTTGACACGATCCGCCCTGCCACGTTCAGCCACGCTCAGCCACGCTCAGCCACGCTCAGCCACGCTCCGCCACGCCACGCTTCGCCCCACCACTCCGCACAGCCAGGCAATCAACCAAGGTGACGGCCATGTTACTTATCGTACTGTTCGACGTGCTAAAAGCAGGCGAAGACACGACCAACCAAATCCGCTCCTGACGGCCGAATGTAAGGACCGTCGTTAATGCTGTGAATAATCACTTCCTACTAAACAAATTTCGACGGCAATGACAATAAAATTGCCTGCACGGCGGGGCTATTAAAAATAGCAATACAACCACAATCATGGATTGTAAATAATTTTGACACTCGCACTGTGGGTAATTTGTCTTCTTGACGAACTTTGTTCGGAATATTTTTGCTCGAGAGCTGCAAATCAGTAGGTATTGTTAATTATTTTAACAATATTTTGGAGTTTAAAGTCCTGAACTGGAAATTCGTACGGAGACGTGATTGCCGGTCACGTGACTCTTCCGTCTCTCTCGCACTCTCTGCTTTAATCAGTCGATCAGCTGTGGAGCTGGGCTGTCAGTGCGGCAAGGCGCTTTGCGAATGGAGGGGAGGGGAAAGTGGAGGGGAAGGGGGCTCGAGGGTCGGTACCTCACCTGCTGCTGCTGCTGCTGCCGCCGCCGTGGCAGCTGTTTATGTCGTTGCTTATGACGATGATGTTGTTGTTGCTGGTGGTGGTGGTGGTGGAGCCGGCTTAGCGCCGCCGATGGCTGGGCCGGGCAGGCCGTGGCGTTCGTTCCTTCCAGTCGCTGGCTGCACAGTGCCGGCTTGCCGCGCTGCTCCGACCTGCTCTGCTCTGCCCTGCCCCGGCCTGCCTTGGCTTTGCTCTGCCCTGCCCTGCCCTGCCCTGCCCTGCCCTGCCCTGCCCTGCCCTGCCCTGCCCTGCCCCGCCCTGCCCCGCCCCGCCCTGCCCTGCCCTGCCCTGCCCTGCCCTGCCCTGCCCTGCGCTGCCCCGCCCCGCCCCGCCCTGCCCCGCCCTGCCTTGCCCAGCTCGAGCTTCGAGCACTTGCTCGCAGTCAGTCGCTCCGATCCGTCGGTCGAGCTTCTCGCTCCTCGCTCCTGGTCAGTTCAGTACGCTCCCCCCCTCCCCCCTCCCCCCCCCTCTCCTCCCCGGGGGAAGCAGTGCATCGCGGCGGGCGGCGCGCGACTCTGCGCGGCAGGGCGAGGGAAGCACCCACCTGTGGAGCCTCTATCAGTGACTCCAGTGGCCTCCAGCAGGCCCGCTAGCCGACCGCTGCGCTGGACAGTGATTGTTGTGTTGTGTTTGTGTGTGACTGTGGATTACCTGCCCGTGTGCGAACTTCAGCGCTGGATCGACTGCGGCAGTTTGTGGTGAGCGCGCCTCTAAATCTTTCGCCTCTATTCTGTACTGTAAAAGAAAATGGGGGGAAATCGCAAATTACACAAATGGGGTAGGGCAGAAAGAGGATATACAACCGCCACACCCCTTGCCCTTGTTTCTGTGCTTCGTCTTCTTCTTCGTCTTTCGTTGTAGGCTTCATTGGAATACCCTATTTGTAAAAATAAGTGAAATTTGGGGCAAAGACTTAAAGCAGACGCATTGGTCGTGTATTCTCTCGTACAGGTCTGATGTGATCTTTTGTATTATCTTGCACTCTATTTAAGAAATTTTCTCGAAATTTTGCGTTGTCACTTGTGACCTCTAAAAACGCGATTTCATAATTAAGTTTGTCAAAAGGTAGCCAAATAATTAAGACATGTTTTTGTATTTTCATGGTATCTCTAGTTAAAATTACTTTTAATGTAACCAGAACTTTTTATGAAATCAGCTTGACGAAACTTTTGGTCGATTTTAACAGAAAGTATGAAGTGTCCGTTTGATATCGCCAATTTAACAAAAATTAAGACAGTTTAAGATCATTTTTTGCAGTGTTTGCGCTGACGACGTCCGTTTGTTTGTCGTGGTAACTAATATTTGTGCTTTAAATATACATTAACATTTTTTCGTGATCATTCACTCAGACGGCGAAAAAAATAATTGATAACTTAGTAAATGTTGGGAGAAAATCCTACAAATAAAATGTCCTTTGTTCTCCTTTCGTGTTTTTAAACAACCCGTAAGACAGTGCTAGCTAGTGCTGGCTGGTACCAGTGCGACGTGCGATGCTATCTCGCTTCGTGTCCAGACGTGGTTTTTATGTTGTTTGTGTGAGTTATTTTTCACGGCTTTTCAAGAGCAGCGGCGCGAGATTAGCACTACTGGTCCCTTTGGCCCCTGGCCAGCGCCGGTCAGCAGCAATGCAGACTATGAGTTCTATGCGGGGCGTGCGGCGGGGCGTGGCGTGGCGTGGCGGGGCATAGGACAGGGTGCTGACACCACGTTCGGTCTGCTCCTATTTGAATGCACACATTGTTCGCTCTACTTGGCGCATGTTGCTGTGGGTGACCGTGCGCGGGTGGGGGACATTGGTTCTCAAATTGGGGCTTCACGATGCAGTGTTGCTGCTAACAGCTCGCTCAGTCATTTCGTGTTCGCCGACTGCGCCCCGACCAGCACAGCTGGGCAGCGCTGCACTGGTAATTGAGATGTGACAAGTCTTGCACAGAGTGTTAATTTTTCTGCCATGTATTTTGTGGAAGCCAATATCACGAGTGATAAAAAAAATCATCGCACAGAAAGTGTACATTATAAAGTGGTATAAATTGGGACATTTCAAGCTTTCATCACATTCAAGCGACTTGATTATTCGATTTAGGCGTACTTGTCTCGGCGAGTAGCGTTTTTGCTCTCGCCTGCTCTTCCGTCTCTCTTTCAGTTACATTGTACGTCCTCGTCGTCAGAAACTAACTTCTTTTGCTCCTCGTCTATGAGGCTCGATACAAATGCATGCATTGCTCGCTAGCAGCCAGGCGCCGTTAGGTCTGGTGCTTGTGACTAATGGTGTGACGGCTTGCCTGTTTGTCAGTCGCTCGTCACGACCAGACAACGCGGCTAGCTGGGTACGTCCGTGAATCACCTGGGCTCGGGGGACGGCAAGAAAGAAGAAGGCGAAGAAGAAGATAATCAGAATCGGCATTAGAACCCGTGAGGAACGTTCTGTACATCGGACTATGACTGTGAATAATTAGGACGCAGGCAGTCTTGTTAGACTGGTTGGATTCAGGAACGCGGCCCTATTTTGGTATCTGTTGTGGTTGGGGATTGTGCTGAACGCTAGACGATTGCACGCAACGATAAACGCTGCTTTTGGACAAAGCTGACATATCTTTCGTGTTTTAGATCACGTATCTTCCGTCATCGGATATTCCTAATAACAGACGGCTATGTAACCATTCATGGAAATTTAAATGGCCCGCTCTTTTTCCAAGGTTTATTTGGATTTCATGGAACAGTGGATACCGTGTATGGGAAGCGGATGCTTCTGAACGTATTTTTTTTTCGACTAGTCCGGGGAAAGCTTAGAAGCACAAAACCAAATACCAGCAGAGAAAAATTTATCACTGGAAATACGAGAAAGAACCGAGTGCGATTTGTAAAAGTAAAGCATAAAGCGTGTTCCGGAGAGCATCATAGAGCTATAATTTTGAAAGGTGTAGTTTTCAAAAAGGTCGTATGTAGCCCGCACTGCGGGGTTGTCGATCTCTTGAAACCCTTGTTTGTTTCGGGCCGATAAAGCCAGCAGCCTCAAGCTGCACCCGCCGGCAGATCATGACAAATTGCCTGTGCCTTCTGCTGGTAATGAGCATGGAACGCAGCAAGTACCTGTGACCACTCACGGATGCCTGTGAACGGAAGGTACCCAACGCGACAGACGGTCGCTGGTGAGAACCAGAGAGTCATCTCTGCTCATACTCATCGATTCTTATACAGGGCCGTTCATACACTGGAAACACAAAAGGGCACTATCTACACTTTTGAAAAGTATAGCATTAAGTATGCGTGTGGAAACTGTAGAAACTAGCCTTTTGAAAAAACAAGGTTTCCATGTGGCCTGTTTTAATGCTAGGGTGAGGCATACGCTTTCCAAAAGTGTACTTCTCTCTACATTTTTCAAAAGGGTAGTTTCTACACTTTTGTTTTGGCAGTGTTAACGCCTGGGCATGTTTAAACGAGGATGAAGTGCGCTCTTATGGGGAAGACCTCTTGCCTTCTTAGTCTCGTTCTTAGTGCACAGAAAAAGAAGACATTATCAAGTATAGAAATGATGTCATGCCGTCGGGGGTCGGCTTGCAACCCCTTCAGCGGACTTTTCGAGTCAGACTTATGACATCCGGCAGCTCACGGGCCGTCCCTATCTCGTTTTGTCGATGTCGACGCCCTGTGCAGCAGAGTCAACATCTTGATGGATGAGCCTGCATGCTGCATCATGCTGCCGACGGAAAGAAATATTCCAGGAGAGTATATTCACGAAGGCAGAGTGAAGCATCCTTGTTAACTGCTCAGGACCTTTATTCCTGCGATGCAGCCATGCGCTCACTCATTTCAATGATAATGATGGCGACAATGGGTGCTTATGGGGCGCGTGAATACGACTCTGCCCGCTTGCGTCACGATGCTCGCAGCTGGCCTGCTCGCCTCGCCACGAGTGGTCACGTGATCCCGTGATCACGCGTGGACACGGGGAGCCATAGCTGTTTTCATTTTATTTAATCTTGATCAACCTGCCCTAGCGAGGGGGCTGCCACTCGTTATTCTACTGTACACCGTACTATCGGATTACCAAGTATTACAAGGTATTACCAACACCAATCCGACAAAATGTTGTGAAGATTTGAGAAAAATTAACAAAATGTCGCAAAATTTGAGACTTTTGGGTGTTTGTTTTGTTTTTTTTTGGGGGGGGGGGCAAACGGAGAAGTTTATCGTCTAAGTGTTACCAATTATTACGATGTATTTCCGATTCCGTGTACACCGAACTACCAGAGTGACAGCCCCGAGGACAGCCCCCTCGCTCCCTAGATAAGTTTATTTAGAAAGAGATTTGAGGTAAATTATAATTTCAGGGAAATGTTCTCTAGGTAGCTGACGAAATTTATGTACCTTAGCGTGACACGTGGCATCTTTGTGACTGCGACTGGCCACGTGACGTCGTGATCACGTGTGGCTGCGAGACTATCATTACTGCGAGTGGCTACGTGAGGCGATTAGGACCGCGTGTTGCCACGAGGCTATCATGATCACCAACCGCGCATCCTGACCATTCCGGCAGGGTATCATGATTATAGAAACCTAAGTGATGTGATTTATTGAAGCTGTGCCTCTCTAGCGAAATAAAGGGAGGCTATCGGTGCCGATTCAATTCCGGGGAGAACGAGATCAAAAACGGACTAACGCAGCGATAACGTCACGTCGAGCGTGATGTAGGTCAGTAGAAATGACGGGGAGGCTGAAGACCCCCCAACGATCGGGTCGCGTAGCACTTGTTGCACATCGCCTCTCCTATCCTCTTCCTCCCTCCTCTGCCCCACAACCTCCACCCTCACCTTGCTCCTTCACTTTCTTGCCCTTCTTTCACTTTCTTCCTTCCTCCTGGAGCTGGGTGATGAAGTTGGTTCTTATCGGGTTCGGCTAGGTCCTCGTCGCTGTTCATCAGCTCCGAGCGCTGAGTGTTTGAGCGATCTGCAAAGACATTCTCTTTACAGTCACAAGTAAAGTGCGTTCACGCGACGACATTGCCAAGCATGCAAATGTTTCGCGGAACACGGCCACAAAGTTCGAAGTCTGATAAGGTTGTCGTAATGTGACAGACAATTAACTACTGGTGTAGTGTATGCTCACCGCTATTATCTCCTGGCCACGCTATACAAGTGCATGTGCATTCCAGCTGGCCGGTCCGGCGGGCGGCGGGACGTTGTGCAAAGTGAATATGAAAGTGAGCATGGCCTTGCGGTCAGGGTGTTTTGTTCGGACAGCGCTTTTCGCTACTTACTTAATTTCTCTCGTCTGCTTCGTGTCTTCTTCGAAGCTAATTTCCATCGTCGGCGCACCGCGGCGGGACGTTTAAATAATGAACTCGGACGTTGCTGCTCTCGTGGCTTTTGAGGTCAAGGAGAGCGAAGAAATTCGATTTAGATCAGTTGAGTTGTAACTAATTCTAGTCATGTGCAAAAACGTTACTAAGTCCGAACAAAAAAGTGACTAAACATTTAGAGTGTGAGCACTCCGGAGCATTAGGCATGAATGTTGACCTGTTTCGTAGCGAACTAGTTTGGATACCGTGCATTGTACGTGGCCGGAGTGGAGTTCCTACCCACCCCACCGAGTGGCGTTGTCTAGGTCGCTTCACGGGTTCACGGCTGACTGGTGAGACCAAGGTGACGGCTGCCCCGAGGCTGTTGGTCCGGTCTGCTCCGGCCTCGTCAGGGAAACGACCCCAACACCGCCAGTGGCGTAGCCAGGGGCTCGATACCCTATCCCAACACAACTCTCTTCTTGTTGTGCTGGCGTAATCAAAAATGTGGATGTGCGCACAAGTCTTAAACGTTTCATTTTAAGTCATTTGAACTTATTACAAGTTAGTATTTTCACTTAATGAGCTAGAGGAGATTAGGGGTCGTCCATAAATTACGTGAGACAAAATTGGCCTCTTTTTGATCCCCCCCCCCCCCTTTTTTAAGGCGAATAACCTAATCTAACCATGCTTTTGGTATGGGACCATAACTTGCTCCTCCATCTAATAGCTCGCGCGGAACTCGAGATGGACGTTGGCCTGCCGCCAGCCTGCCCGACCCGGCTTAGCCCAGCGCTATCCGATTCCGCACCAGTAAGCGCGCGAAGTAGGAGAGAGAATGAGAACATGACGCGGGGAACGAACACGCATCGTACCATGTAGCGTAAGTGTACGTGTAAGTGCGAGAGTACAGAGCGAAAGTCATTACTGACCAGAGTTTGTTTTTGAGACTTTAGGTTTGGGGCTGTCCATAAACCACGTGACGCTATTTTCAGTGAATGTCGGCCTCTCCCTCCCCCCTTGTGACGCACATTGACGCTTGACTTACCCCCCCCCCTTACC
>CABIKL010003538.1:0-10793 GCA_902196195.1 Aptinothrips rufus | reverse complement strand
AGCTACGGAAGCGATAAAGGCATACAAATGCCCGCATACAGGCCTTCCTCTGCAGCCGACTATATCCAACGCTAGTGGCGCCCCTGGCGGCGGGAGTTTTCATAAATATCCCCCATTGATGACAATGTCATCACCCATGTATACTTTTGCATAGCAGTATGGAGCCGATGTGATGAATAACTCATCACAAGTGATGGACGCACGTGCTGTCGGATTTACTAGGATTTGTCGTCATTTCTGTCGGATGAAAAATTCATCAGGATATATGTCGTCAAAATTGCCTCTACTATCTTTTACGAACGATCTTCTATATCCCTCTATGATGAGACACTGGTCTCGGCCAATTTTGTTCCGGCCCTCTGCTCGTGGGCGGGGAGTCGTAGGTAAATTAAACTGATCTAAATTCGGGTACAACCTCGCCGCGCGGGTACCTAGGGTTCCCTTTGAAAGGGGTGAAGTAACCGGGATGGACCTTCGGGAAAAACGTTGTTGTTCGTTCGACTCCGTTACAAGCGTTTACGGATCCCAGTTTTCGCTTGTCATCCTGAGCGCCCCGCAAGGCCGCGTTAGCGTCACTCCTACATGTAATCCGAGGTAAACATCTCAACGCTCGTGGCGTGCAGAGCGGTACTGTTTGTGAAGGTTGATAGTTGTGGGTGGTTCATTCGGTTACTGATTCGAAGGGCCTCGTATGACAGCTCTGGCCCGTGCTTGGTTGGCTACGACATTGTAGGCTCTTATTCATTTTCAGTTAGGTAACCTTTTTGTAAACTTGTTGACATCCATTCTGTTAATGTATGTCTGGGGATTAAATTTATAATTTGTGTTTTTCTGCTTCGAATAATTTTTTTTTAGACACGCTGCACGCTCTGGCACTGGCTTGCTGTTACTCAGTGCACTGTACTGTGAGTCTTTGTTACGGCCTCCCCCACCTTGGTTTGACTTCTTTAATGCTTAAGTGCTAGGATAACAAGATGCAAATGCTAGTTATCATCGGATATTTTATGCATGGTGCGAACTCCCAAGGAAAGAATATTAAATTGTCGTTGATGTTTTTCGAGCCAGTTTATGTGACGACGGGCAACGATTCGCCTGGTCACCTGTCTCACTAGCATATCTTTTAACATTCCCAGACGCCGAGCGAGCTCACGCAAGTTTCACCCAGTCACCAACTCAGGCGCGAGTGACGGTTTGCACTGAGCGATATCTTGGGCGAGATCAAAGGTGGAGGGGGAAGCTTGGGGGAGTAGAGGGGAGGTTTCAATTTGGTAACCGGTAAGTGCTCGGCTCCCACGTGGAGTTGGCGGGGGACGGGTGGCGGCAGGGAAGTGCTGCTATCTACGGAGAAGCGGTGAGATATGAATGTCTTCGCGGCTGCCATTCCCGGCTGGTCCAGGGCTAGCGGCGCTGCCTGCCGTCTCCGTCATAACTACAGTCAGTATTCCCCCCGCCCCTCTTTTTACCCCCAACCCCCAGTGAAAAATTGGTTGTCGAAACGAGTTCGAGCTGATATCGTTTTGATACGAATATTAGTCTTTGACACGAATTTTGTTTATTCGATATAGTTTCGTTGCGAATGTTGATTCTTTGGTATCGTGTCGATGCGAATTTCGTTTCAATGCGGATTTTGGTGAATCGATGTTGTTTCAACCTTTCGTTGTTTCGTCCTGTTATGGTTGCTGACTGACAAACGTCGTGTAGATGTCGACGCCACTGCCCACCATGGACGACGTGAACGCGACTGGATCGATCGGCCCCAACATCTTCACCCTGGACCTCAAGTTCAACTCGCTGGACTACATCATGTTCATCGTGATGATGCTGATGTCGGCGCTGATCGGTGTCTACTACGGCTGCTACAAGAAGCAGGACTCAGTCTCCGAGTACCTCCATGGCGGCAAGAATATGGGAGTCTTCCCCATCGCCATGTCACTCATTTCGAGGTCAGCCGTCAGCACCGGAGGGAGCGAGAGAGAGTTAGACAGTGTGCTCAATGCTCAGTGTCCTCTTAAATCGAACACTTTTCTCCGAATTCCGATAATTTTCCAATTTTTTTAAATAGTAATTGCAAGATTAGGCCGTGCCAATTACCATTGTTTTCATTCAGTCTTGTAATTTTTGACCAAATAACCGAAATTAGACTTCCATTATTTTTCATGGTAAGAAAAAAATTACCGTAAAAATATACTGGTCAAATTTTTAACAGCATTTTTTTTTTATAGTAATGACCATACTTCAAAGTACAGTGAACCCTCATCCTGTTAGCCTCAGCAACACTTTGGAGTGCGATGGTTGATAGAACCACTCGATTTGAAAAAAGTTCGTTTTAACTGGCGTCTGCAGGTGTGCGCGTCGCTTTCCCAGCACCTATTCGAGGGAAAGAAAGCTTCGAATCGATGAGGTCCTAAAACCTACGAACATTAGGACGATTTCCGCAGAACCGAGAACTGAGTATTGCGCTGTTTTCACTTCGTGGTGTGTTTCCAGCAACGTTTCAGGAATCACCATGCTGGCTGTCCCGGCTGAAATGTACCTCTACGGTACCCAGTTCGCCCTCCTGGGAATCATGGTCTTCCCTGCCACGATCGCCGTCATGTACCTCTTCATGCCAATGTTCTACAACTTGCAGTGCGTGTCGTCTTTTGAGGTGTGCTTGTAATTCAATACCCTGGCAACTAAAGAAACACTATTGGACAATGTGCTGTTAATGTACGAATATCATCAGCAGTATGTTTGAGTGTTGGTGCACATAAATTACAACACCTATTCCTTCGGTGAAATAGCTCGAAGTTATTTTGGAATGCATTATGACCCAAAAATTTATCTTGTAATATTCTCGACATTTATGGTTACGCTACTAAATCGGTAGAAAATTCGAAAAAAAAAAAAAGCGCTGTAAATGTTCGAAATTTTTCAAGTATTTCTTCGTAATTTACAAGATTTTTTGTAGTAATGCTCCTTTTTATCCAGCATCTCCAGAAATGTCATTGGGCCGTCCTCCGTCCCTAGCATAAAATAGTTGCGTCCATTCAAACCTCCCAAGCATTAAATTTAAACGCAGGTACTTGATTCCAGTACTTGGAGCTGCGCTTCAACAGAGCAGTACGACAGCTTGCCTCCTTCTTATTCGCCTTTGGCCAGGTGAGTGCGTGGTTGAAAGGTGGTAATGCCTCTGAATATTATGTTCAATACTAGCCTAATCCACTGTAACATCATTTCGTCACTGTGCGAACTATTTTGTGACGGAATGCTTGGAAGTACACAAATTTTTCGTACGTTCATGGAAAATTTCGTGACCATAATAGTACACAGGGCATGATTGACGATCCTTGAGTCAAAAAGTCTTAAAATTCTATCAAATTTGTCATCATAATGTTAACTTGCCTCAGCAGTCTGTAAGAGTGACGAATAATCGGTCAAGGGACGGAAAACTTTCTTTAAAGCTCGACGACGAGAAGGTTGTAAATGGCTTAAGACGAAATATTCTTGTTCCGAAACCATCCAGAGATTTTTTGTCAAATGACAAAAATTAAGTTAAAAGTGTCTCCGTCTTGTTTCAGCTGCTAACTATGCCAATCGTGATATACGTTCCATGCCTCGTGCTCAACCAAGGTGATGGTTACACTCTCTTTGATGCCGCATTGTCAGTGTCGGTGACAGTATCACTGAATTGAATGTTATCTTCCAGTGAGCGGTGTCAGTGTTCACCTTATCAGTCCAATAGCTTGTTTGGTCTGCATATTCTATACCACGCTGGTGAGTAGTGCTTTCATGCCACAAACAATTTTCGCTGCTTTGCACTCTAAATGTCTAGTAATTTTTTCATTCGAACTTAGTAAGATTTTTACACGTGACTAGATTAGTCACAATTTTGTTATATTTGACCACACAATGTTTACTTAATTTTTCCTACATCGTTATACTAAATTGTTACTAATTCTAGTCATGTGTTAAAACATTACTAAGTCTGGACAAAAAAGTAACTGGACATTTAGAGCGTGTACCCATGTAATCTCGAAGTTTTGCATACTCTTGCTCCCCCTGCAAAGTGATTGACATGTGTGGCAGGGTGGCATGAAAGCGGTGGTGTGGACGGACGCGCTGCAGCTGGTGCTGCTCGCGCTCGCCTCCATGGTCGTCATCGTCCTGGGGGTGCTGAGGGTCGGCGGCGTGGACGTAGTGGTGGACCGTGCCATGGAGGGCGAGCGCCTGGAGTTATTCAAGTGAGTCTTTGCGTGGTTGAAATGGCTAGATGTGCTATCCGCAGAAGATGGACCGTAGGCTGAGCTTCACAGAAATGGATTTTGATTGGTGTGGTGGCGGGTGACGTCGTGAGCCACTGCAGTGTATCACACTTATGAAAACGAAAAGATTGCAGCTCATCTAAATATAAAATAAAACTACACGAAAACGTATTATTGCTTTTATAGATATTACATTTGATATCAATTCTTGACATAACAGCTTCCAACTGTAAGTGCAAAGAATGAGAATCGTTATTTCCTTTACACCATAATGTTTGGTATGTACCAGTTCTGTGCGATGAGTTTTGAGAGTCTTGATTAGTCCTACTTTTGTGGTGTTGCCACACATGTGGGGAGTTCTGATGTCCCACTCCTTTGGCGAGTTCTGATATTTCTTTTTCTGAGTTGTCCTACTCTTGTGGTGAGTTCTAGGTTGTCCTACTCCTGTGGCGAGTACTGCATTATCGTGCTCTTTGTGGGGAGTTCTGAGTTGTCCTACTCGTGTGGGGAGTTCTGAGTTCTCCTATTCTTATGGGGGCGAATTCTGAATTGTCGTACTCTTGTGGGGAGCTCTGAGTTGTCCAACTCCTATGGGGAGTTCTGAAGTCTCGTACTCTTGTGGGGAGCTCTGAGTTGTCCTACTCCTGTGGGGAGTTCTGAATTGTCGTACTCTTGTGGAGAGTTGTCCTACTCCTGTGGGGAGTTCTGAAGCCTCGTACTCTTGTGGGTAGTTCTCAATTGTCTCTTGAGTTGTCTGAGAGGAGGTCGTACGCTGTGGCAGTATGGACCCCAGCCCGTACGCCCGGTGCACATTCTGGAACCTGGGCCTGGGAGCGTTCATCGCGCTGGTGCTGCACCTGGGCGCCTCGCCGACCTCCGTGCAGCGCTACCTGTGCCTGCCCACCCTGGGCGGGGCGCGGCGCACCTCGATGGTCCTCGCGCTGGGCTACGCCATCACCAAGCTGTTCAGCGTCGCCACGGGGCTCATCATCTTCGCCAGCTACTTCTACTGCGACCCGCTGCACAAGGACGTGCAGGTGGTGCGGAAGGGCGACCAGCTCGTGCCCTACTACGTCATGGACGTGGCGAGGGACTGGCCGGGCCTGTCCGGACTCTTCGTCGCGGGGGTGTTCAGCGCCGCCCTCAGGTACCCCACTCCCACTCGCTCTCCATTTCATTGCTACACTGCCTCTCTCTCTCTCTCTCTCTCTCTCTCTCTCTCCGTCTCTCTCTCTCTCTCTCTCTCTCTCTCTCTCTCTCTCTCTCTCTCTGCGGCTGTTCCTAACAGCATTCTTGCCCTGCAGCACCATGTCGGCCGGTCTCAACACGCTGTCCGGCACGCTGTACACCGACTTCATCGAGAAGTGCCTGCCCGGGAAGGTGTCTGACAAGCGAGCCTCGACGCATATGAAGATCGTGTCGCTAGTCATCGGCCTGTTCAACGTGGGGATGATCTTCATCGTGGAGAACCTGGGCGGCGTGCTGCAGGTGGCTATCAGCCTGTCCGGGGTCACAGGCGGGGCGTCCTTCGGCCTCTTCATCCTCGGCATGTTCTTCCCCTGGTCCAACAGCAAGGTACGTCCGCCCTGCCCTGCCCTGCCCTGCCCTGCCCTGCCCTGCCCTGCCCTGCCCTGCCCTGCCCTGCCCTGCCCTGTCTCTCCTGTTGGACGCCTCGTCTTGTCTTGTGCAGGGGGCGCTGGCCGGTGCCGTTGCCGGCCTGCTGTTTATGATGGTGATGGTCGGCGGCCACTCCTACTCCATCGCGTCAGGTGCACTGCGCTACGCCACGTTGCCAACCAGGACCGACGGCTGCTACCCCAAGTAATTCGCACTGCCAGATTAACCGTACCAATATTTTCAACCTTATATAAAATTCAAGGTCAATAATTTGACCGATGTGAACGCTCAGAAAGACCATATTCAGACTCTGCGGTGACCTGACGCAAAACCCCAGTGCAAAATAAATATTTGGTAGACCATTTTGAGATTTATTCCAAACGCGTTTCGTAGCTTCGTGAGTATTTTGGAACCATGTCTTGAAATGTACTTCAAAAATATACTTTTACCATTGGTTCCTGGGTTGAATTTCTCCGAAATCTGGGCTTTTGTTTCTATCCGTTACTCGTGCGTTTTGTCGCCAGTTCCACGATCGACGGCGCCCTGGATAATTTCATCTCCACGACCACTGCACAGCCCATCGTGTCGCCTCATGATGCGGACGTGTTCCCTCTTTTCAAGGTCAGTCACCGTCATTTTCAAGGTCATTTGTCAGAGGGTGGCGAAAACCGCGCAAACTCCTCAACCATATCTGCAGACTGTGGAGCTGGCACTTCAAGTTCAGGTTCAACGCGTTCGGTCATGCGTTCAGCCAGGGGTGCTTGACGTTGAACGCTTGTAGTACTACGGACACCCAAAAAGGCGTCAGGTGTTCGAATTACCGTCCTTTTTCTTGACTCGCGGGATATCGGTCAAGTCGGGCAGAAAATGCACAGCAAAAAGAAAACGAAACTCCAAGGCTTCAAGCAGTATTTGAACCTCAGACATTATTAATCAAGCAATATTTTGAACAGGTCAATCCCATCAGTCAGTGGCTACACTCTTAATCTCTTACTGTCAACCGCCCGAACTGTCTTAACGTATGGACGGTGCTGTGAACCAAATTGACCATATTATGAACAACTTTGTTCATAATACGAACAACTTGATTTGTTCGTAGCCATCATGGTTGCTTTTAGGTCGAAATGACCAAATCTGTTCATAGTATGAACGAATTTGTTCCTGAGGAAATAAGAGTGCCGATTCGTTTTTATGGGTTCAAATACCATCATCCTGTGCGCTTTTTGTTCGAGCTAACATTCGTGACGCTAGCCAGGGTTGTGGGTGTTGCAGGTGTCGTACTTCTACTTCGGCATCGTGGGCATGGGGGTCACCATCGCGGTGGCCATGGTGGTCTCCTTCCTGACGGGCGCCAACCGGCTGCAGGACGCCGACCCTGACCTCTTCTCGCCCGTGGTGGCCCACTTCCTGCCCAGGAGGAGGAAGCTGCGAGAGGAGGCCGCGGCCGCCATGGCCACCACCCCCCTCGAGCAGTACAAGCCGGTCCCCAGCGCAGACACCTCGTGACGATACCCCGCGGCACAGAGACTCTACCGCAACGAGGAACAGGACTATAGGGCTGGGCCATTAACCGGTCGTGGCATCCGGTTATTGCTACATCCGGAAGCCCGATTATGTATTTCTAAAATAACGGGTTAACCAAAAGACAAAGAATCGTTTAACCGCGGAACTGGTTAAATACGGGATCGGATATTTAACCGGTAGCCGGCCTTCGGCGCGACGCAACGCGGCCTGTGAATTTAAAAGTTTTGAAAGTCTTATCGCAAGCGTACCTCTGAATTTAGACAAAATATTGTGAGAAACCTTAAAATTTTAGTGCCATTACCTTAAATAAAAAAAATGAAACTATGTAAAGCATTTTGTCTTTCGCGACGGCATAATAACAAATATTTGTTGCAATTTTTTTTATAATATCTAATGCCTGTAAATTTTACTAACTGTTCCTAACACTAACCGGTTTATACGGATTAACCACACGACCGGTTTTTGTACTCAACCGTTTCTTTTTCGAACGAACCGTTTTATTCGCATAACCGGGTTTTTTTCACCTAACCGGTTAACCTGGACCAAAATACGTTATTGGAATAACCGAAAACCGGTTATGGAATTCCACAACCGCCCAGCCCTACAGGCGGACTGTCCTCGCCTCCTCTCACCCCTGCGCCTCCTCAGGAAGTTGCGCAAGAAGTCCAAGAAGGCTGAGTCAGTCAGATAGAGGTAACGCGAAACAAGGGGAGGGAGGGAGGGAGGGAGGGAGGGAGGGAGGGTTGGTCGGGGTAGGTTGGCCACCACCAATAAGAGAATGAGACTAAGCTGGTTGGCAACACGAGCAGCTAGGTATCTCTAGGTTGGACCGAGCTGGCGCGGTCCGGCACAAACTCACCCTACCCCAGTTCTTCCAACATTTGAACCAGAAATTACGCGAAGCGGAGCATTTGGGGGAGCAGTGTCGGCAAAGGTGTCGGGGGTGGGGTAATTTACTGCACAGCACCGCAAGCGCTGAGTCGTCTGCTACCCCCAGTGCCCAATGCAAGTCCAACACTACGAGCCCGAATCTTAAAAACGTAAATTTGGATAACTGAGGAGTGAACTTGTTAAAAAATTTAGTTACGTCGTGTTCCATCGCTATGAGCAGCAGCAGAGACACCAAAACTGTCGAAATGCGAGGGAAAGTGACAAGTGTCGTGTGCTTCGCTGATCTTCTTCTTTCCCTTTCCTTTTGCCCATCTTATTCCAGTCATCCAGCTCTGTTACTCTTCTAAGCCGTTGTCGTTTGAAGGACGTGGCTCCGTGTCGGAACCGAGAACTCGCCGTGTCAATAAACTTGATAAGACGACATTGCTTTGATTAACCGCTTTTCCGTCCCATACACCTCTCTCTCTCTCTCTCTCTCTCTCTCTCTCTCCCTCTCTACCCCCCCCTCTCTCTCTCTTACTCACACGCACTTGTGAGTGAGATGGAGTCTTATGGAGCTGTAAGTGCGAGAGAGACAGGCAGAACTCAATCGGACTCCATCCCACTGGCACGTTCTCTATTCCGGTCCTGAATTCGGCTGAACGAGCTATTTGCATGGAATGTTGGACCAGGCTCCTGCTCCTTCCTTCCTCATACATGCAGGATTCAGGCAGGTTTCGCCAGAATTCAATATCTGTCGTCCGGCTGTCCGAGAGCAAAGGAATGTGTAGTTGTGGTCATGGGTGAGGTCATCCGGAGTGGGTTTAAAGGCACCTCGACACGAGCTCATCCAGAGAGCGTTTAAACGATTCTCGTTTCTAGTCTTTATTCAGCGTTTCAGAAGAAGTCTTTTAAGTCATCAACATCTTCTACAGAGTGTGCGAATCCACATTTGGAATTCTTAACTTCAATCCAAGAAACTGATTACACATTCAGCCGAGCATTCAGTCCTGTTAAGTATCACATCACGGCATGGGCTAACAACGCAAAACAAGCACAATTGGACAAACACATTTTTCTGAGAATAAAACTGACGAACTGATGACAATGTAACAGTCACTTCATACATCTTCAAATAAAAAAATTTAATTTAAGAATTTCTCTATCGAACTACTTCTGCGGCGTCAGTTTATTAAAGGCTATTTGGAAGAAAGCGAACTTTGGTCCGACCCGTTATTGTATACTTAGTTTACAATGCACGTTAGTGATGTTCTCTTGATCAAGCACGCCCTGTCCACTGTCGAGGCAGTGGATGGTGAATGGCCCAACTCTATTTTAAAGCACCGCAGCATTCGAACTTGTAACGAGCATACACATCTCTTCGCAATCGTTTTATCACATTGTAAAGTATATGTATATCATTTTGGTGCACGGAAGTCTAGAATAGTTTAACGAAGTAAAAGAGTGTCTGTACTGTAACATATTGAAGTCGAAGACAGAACGTTTAGTCTCTTTTGTGCCCATATTCACGAACGCCTTTAATCGCTCATAAATTACGTAACGCCAATTTTCAGATTTTGTTCGATCTGCGGTAAGTTAGTCCTCTCTAGCTTCTATGCCGAGAGTTGCCACTACTCGTTATTATTGCGTACACCGTACTATCAGATTAAGTAGTATTACTAAGTATTAACTTACCGACTGCAAATTACCAAAATGTTAGACAACCTCGCAAAATTTGCAATGTTTCTTTGTTTTTATTTTGCGACAGAAGAATCAGTTTATCGCCAGAATGTTATCAAATATAGTATTACCAGTTTTGTGTACACCGAATTTAGTAGGCTAGTAGCCAGCCCCCTAGTTCACGGCGTTATGTAATTTATGGAGGACTATCCCTATGAGGCTGTGGTCTTCTCCGGGACGAAGGCATCCATCTCGCGCGTCTCCCAGGCCTGGCCAGCCTGACCTTTGACCCGGCCGGGCCTGCGGCAGAGCAGCAGGGCGGGGTCGACCGAGCGGCGCCCCGTGCGATCCGTGGCGAGAGAGACGAGCCCCCCGATCAGCAGCGTGTTGGCCGTCCCCAGCAGCACCAGCCATAAGTACGACAAACGAAGCAGCGGAAGCACCTCGGAGGGCGCCGCCTGCACCGCGGGCGACCTGCGGTAACAACAACAACAGTATTTTTTTAAATCTTATAATTTTTGAGAGTTTTGGATTTTAAACGTTCGGCTTATTGTACTCACAGGAAGACACAAAATTGTGCTGACTGCACCATTGAAAAGTATAGCATGAAATTCTACTTTCAATAGTGAACATTCTACACGCTTATGAAGCATGAATGTTGAGCATTTTTCGAATGTATAGTTTGTACACATTTTTAGCCCGCCCTTCTATTTTGAATAAAATAGAGGATGGGGCGGGCTTATAATCTCGCCCCTGACGTCTGTCTGTGTGTCTGTCTGTCTGTGTGTCTGTGCCATCGAATGCCGATACCTAGAGGTCTGAAATTTTGTATACAGTCAGGGGTTGTGCTCCGATCAC
>CABIKL010003537.1:0-10795 GCA_902196195.1 Aptinothrips rufus | reverse complement strand
GATAAAAAAAAAAAAAAAAGCATTAAGGGCTCATAACTTACTTTTCTAATTCTTGACGAGCCTCAGTCATGCTTTCCATTTTCTCTTGAATTTCCACACTTGCATAGTGACCTGATTGAAGAAGTTGTTGACCAAATAGCTCGAAAGCCTGGAAAGTACCCGCTCGAGCATCTATTTCAGTGCGATGCTCCTGTTAACAGATACAATGACCCCGTTAGTTACCAGACCTCACGCACTGTCGAGTGTGCCACAATTTGATACCACTGATACAGCAAAGTCTTAATACTGCAAACAAATCTAAAGGTTGTTACACTTGAGAATCAAACAGTTGGCTGATACAATATTTTGTCGAAATAGGATGGAATGGATACTGAACTCAAGGATGTAAAAGAGTGCAAAATGTATCGAAATTTTAAAAAGATCAGTTGAAAATTGTGTATGAGTAAACAGGTTTTATCATTAGTTTGTTAGAATATTTCATAAATAAGCGTATACAGTTTGCAGTAAAGTGTCTGTTGTGAAGTGCTGCAGAAATAAGAAAAACCTTAGTTTTGAAAATTTTAAATCACACAACTAAAGCTTTTATTTTCACAAAGGTGTTTGAACTTTGAAGTAAGCCTGAAATGGGACAGAAGGAGGGGCTCAAAAGTTGTGTAAGTCATTAGTCTGTCACTCTACAAATGATACATTTTCATGGAAGAAGACCAAATAACATATACCAATGGTCATAACGAGTAATTTAGGAGATGAAAGGGCCGTTTCAGTCAGTGTAAATGAGAGGCAGCAAAACAAAATTCAAATATCAGATTTTGATGAGCTCAATTCCATGAAAAATGTTCAAAAAGAAAAAAGAAAAAAAGAAACACAGCAGACAACCACGCCAAGGCACGCATGCCACTTCATAGCAATCACTAGTACCTGTGGAATTACCCCATAACGGGCATCGATCTCAGCACGATGGTTCTATAACAACAAAAGCTCGTCTCAGTTGAGTTCTAAGGCTTTGTCTCACATGACATTAAAAAAATATAGAGGCTCGTAGGGTAGCAATAAAAAAAAAATCAATTTTTGAGGGAAAAGTGCAGTGAGACCTTAACATGAAATTTGTGCTACAGGTCACAGGAGTTCATTAGTCTGTAGCCACACCCTACCAATGTACTTCAAAGGAAGCATGAGGTTTCAAGCAATTGAATAAGACAGTTAAAGCCTTTCTGAGTTTAGTTGGCATATGTTACAGGAACTAAGGAAATTTGTGAGGCTATGCTTTACCTAATGTCAGCTGAAATTGTTGTTTCAAATCAAAACCCTAACCCTTATAATCTCGGTGTGAAATGTAACAACTAAAGAACAAAATGGGAGTTAAGTGTGTGGGCAGCAATGACAATACAAGGTGATGCCCTCAATCCATTTTGTGCGTAATCCAATGAAAGAAAATAATCAATGTTCAACTGTGAGATTCGTGATTTGACATACCTGATGACGCTCCAATAGAGCTTCAGCACCGGTCACATCATTGGCAAGCTCATCACTGGATACTAGGCCCATCATGCTGTTGATCCATGACATGAGATCACGATAATCGGCGAGGAAGCGCTGAAGATCATACGAATCCAGCAATTTCTCCTTGCGGCTGTTGGCCTTAACAGTCAGTTGAGTCCACTCCTCATTGATCTCTCTCTGCTTTGAGTAGGTTTGTTCTGCAGTATCAGGGTGAGTTTGCATGAGACGGTTGGCTGTCTCATCCAGTTGACGAATCTGTGATACAAAACAACTGAGGTAAGAGAGAGAGAGAGAAAGAGACAAAGAAATTGCGCATTAGAAAATCTACTCTCAATTTGTAAAAGCAAACTCTACCTTGTCTCCCAGAGCATTAAGGTCACGCTCCAAGCCCTCATGCTTCCTCTGAAGTGCTTGGACAGAGCGAAGATCTTTTCCAAGATCATCATTGTTCAATGCCTCATCCTTCTCTTGGATCCAATCCTTGGTCTCATCAACATCACGATGGAATCGTTGCACTTCATGAGCTGAGCCCAGCTGAGTGGCGCGTTCAGCAGTCAGAGTCTGAAGGGAGCTCCACTTCTCATTCAGGTCTTGCAGCTGTGTCTGAATTTTGAGGGCGGCCTCAGTTTGTCCCAAGCTCATGAGTTGCATAGCTATTTCATTCATTTCTGCTAGACGAACTTCATTTGCTTTCAAGTCAGCTTGGAAGTCATCAAACTTCTTCTGCATGACCTCCACCTGCTCCAGATCTTCACCAACATCTTGGACTTGAGCATGATTTTCCTATAACATTAAGAGTACAGCTTTAGGATGTATATTAAAATCTCACAAGTTGTAAGAAAATGTTATTCAATCTAGAGATCCAAACCTACCTTGTCCTTAATCCAAGTTGCTAATTCTGCTGCCTCTCGCACAAGCACGTAGGCCTTGACGGTTTCATTAAGTTTGTTCTGACGTTCACGAGCCAGAGCTAACAAATTGTCATACTGAGACTCAATTTGACTTTGGCGAGCGGATATAGAGCTAGAGTCCGCTAAGTTCTGTTGGGACGCAGTGAGACCAGCCTCCATTTTTTTAACATATGCAGCTGGCACAAATCCCTGGCGGTCATTCACTTCCACCTTCCACCAATCCTGTAAAAAGAAATAATTATATCCTTGCTAATGTGAACTAATAGTGATGATATCTAATGTCGGATACACACCTTGTTGTTGGAGTTCAAAAGAGTGAGCATATCACCCTTCTTCATAGAGACTTCACGAGGTGATTTCTCTGCGTAATCATAAAGAGCCATAACACACTCCTTGCCAGTAATATCCATCACAGGAGTCTCTTGTTGCTATTTGACAAATGAAAAACGGGAGAGAGAAAAAATGTCTATGCAAATAACTGTGTTGAAAGGAATAAGCGAGGGTTCAATATAGAGAGAGTACATACACGGCAGCCAGCTGCTTGTTCACGCAGTCCAAGAATAGTGTTGCCAAAGGCTTCCAGGTCAGAGACCAAAGCTTCATGCTTCTTTAACAAAGCCTCACTGGAATCTTCATCTTTTCCATAATCTTGGCTATTGACGATGGGTTGCTTCTCCTTCATCCAGGATTCAGCCTCATTGGCATCAGCAAAGTACTGATGTGCCTGAAGAGAATCTTCCAGGTCTTGTTTGCGCTGAAAACACGGGTCAATCAGCAAATGTTAGTTCAATCAAATTACAATGTTCAGCAAAAAAGTTACCCACTTTTCTTTAATTCCCCTTGCATTTCTTTAACCTTCTTCCTCCAATCTGTATTTTTAAATTTAATGGCTTATAGAAAAGAAATTTCTTTGAAGCAAATAGGAGAAATAATTGAGCAAGTTCTTAACAATTTAAAATTTGCCACAATTCCACCATGGGTAATGCCATTTGTTCCTCATCATTGCTTCAATTTCTTACACCTTTTTCTGACTTTCCTAACCAATAACTTTTTCCCTGACTTTTTCCAATATTTCTTACTTGCGGTCACTCTGGCAAATAAAGAAAGTTTCATCTAAAAGGGAGAAGGTAAATCTTACCTGAAGAGCCTTCTCCTTAAGCTGGGTCCAATGCTCATTGAGATTGTTAATCCTCACTTTGATTTCCTCAGAAGCAAAGTGGCCATCTCCAACCATCTGCTCACCCGCCTGGCAAACAGCTGCAACTCTTCCCTCATGATTGTTGATCTCTCCAAGTACGGCCTGGTGTTTCTTGATCAGGTTCTGCACACCAATCAGATCCCTGCCACGGTTTGTCGATGCAGCAACAGGCTCCTTTTCCCGGATCCAAGCCTCCTCATCCTCAACATCTCGGAAAAGCTGCTGGACCTGCAGGGAATCCATGAGGCGCTGTTTACGGAGAGACATAGGTCTTTGCAAAGCTGCATATCGGTCAGTGACAGCTTCTTGCTTGTTCTTTATATTGTCGGCATCGAAATGACCGCGCTCGACAAACTGTTGAGACGCAGTGCGAATGCCTTCCACTCGATCAGCATGGGATGCAACATCAGCCTCAAGCAGAGCATGCTTCTTCTGCAAGTTCTGGACGGACGTTAAGTCTCTACCGTAGTCCTCACTCATGAGCTGACCTTCCATCTCTGACAGCCACAGCTCAACATCTTCTACTGTGCGGTTGAACTGCTGCTGCTGAGATGCCTCTTGAAGTTTGGAGCCTTTCTTCTCTGTGGCACGGTTCAATGTCTCCCAGAGTTCTACAATCTCATCCATGCGGGACTGAATGCGATCAGCAGCATAATGGTTATCTTCAATAAGCTCTTGGCCTGTTGATGTGATCTCATCCATTCTTGACTTGTTAGCATTCAGCTCCTGCTCAAAGTTTTGATGTTTCTGCATCTTCCCATTGAGGTTGGTAGGATCAAGATAGCTGTCATCAGTAGCAAACTTAAGCTTCTCATTGATCCAGCCCTTGGTCTCATCACAATCACGTTCGAATTGTTGGAGACGATACGCATCATGGAGCGTGGCTGCGCGGCGGCCGGACCTGTCCAAGAGAGCAGCGCGGCGTTCCAGTAGCATGGCTCGACGCTGAGCAACATCATCAGCTGCATAGTGCTGACCTTCAATGAGCTTTGTGGCAAACTCATCGAGAGCCTTGATCTTCTCTTCTTGGGCAGCAAGAGACTTCTCAAAATCTTCATGCTTCTTGATGAGAGCTTCCACAGAGTCAAGAGAGTCACCAAGGTCATCATTGGAGAGGAATGCCTCCTGCTTGGCCATCCAGGTGTCAGCCTGCTCTGTGTCACGGTAAAAGAGCTGCAGGTCCATACACTGCTCATAGAGAATACGCCTTTCCTCCCAGAGCTGCAGGAGGGATGTCTTCTCATCCGAGAGTTGATGCAGTTTATTGTCCACATCCTCAGCAGCATAGTGCTTGCGGCTCAGCAACTGCTGGCCTGCTTCTGCAGTTGCCTTGAAGCTGTCCTCACGAGCATCAATTTCACCCTGTAAGAGATCATGGAAGAGCAGTTAGATAATCTGTCTTGTTCATATTCCAGGTGGTCCTGAAGGGACTGTCTTTTGCTGCAACTCACCTTATGTTCCTGATGCCGCTCTAACAGTGCTTCAGCACCAGCTACATCCTTAGCAAGCTCGTCGGCATAAATGATTGTTTTCATTCCATTAATCCATGAAATGAGGTCACGGAAATCAGCCATGAAGCGATGCAGATGGTATGACTCATCCAGTTTTGAGCGGCGTTCCTTTGCCTTAGCTGTGAGTCGCTCCCAGTACTCCACAATTTCAGCACGTTTGGACTCTATTTGTTCAGAGTGATCAGCATGAATGCCACACAGACGTTCTGCTTCTTGACCAAGGGTGGAAACTTTGTCCTCCAGAGCTGCCAAATCTCTTTCCACTCCCTCATGTTTGCGCTGCAGGGTTTGTACACTAGCCAAATCTCGGCCATAATCATCAGATGACAGGACGACATCCTAGAACACAATTTCAGAAATTCATGAATATGTAAGAAAGAAATTTATAATTATGTGGTCTAAGTCGAACATTGATCTGCATAAGCTACCTTTTCAGCAATCCAGGCAACGGTTTCATCGGCATCACGGTTGAAGCGTTGGATTTCGTGGGCTCCAAAAAGCTTCTCTTGGCGCATCAGAGCAAGCTGTTTCAAACGGGCCCAAGCTTCATTCAACTCCTCTTTTCTATGAGTGATGGTTTCTTTTTCAGGGTGTCCATCAGAGACCAATTTCTCTGCAAGGTCATTCACTTCAGTCACACGATATTCTTGGGATGCCATGTCTTTTTGGAATTCATCAAACTTGCGTTGCAAAACTTCCACATGTTCCAAATCATGTCCAAACTCATCAGTTGTGACAAAAGTTTCCTGTAAATTACAACCAAACATAACATATCCACTAAAGATTTAAAAAAAAAAAAATTAAGTACCAAATGTAAATTACGCAGTCATACCTTGTCGTTAATCCAGAACATTACTTCGTCACATTGACGGATGAACTGAACCAAAACAAGTGCCTGCTGAAGCTTCATTCCTTTCTCAGCCAGTTTTGAGAGTAAAAGCTCCCACAAGCGGTGCAATTCATCTAAAGCAAAAAATTAATATGTAATGAAAGTCCTACATCAGAACATTTTACACTATAGTCAAAGACGGAGAAATACAGAAATATCTCCTACGCTGCTCTCCAATATGTGCGAGAGGAGAAGGTGACATAAGCCATCATCACAAATCATTTAACACTTTCATTGCAGAGCATACTCACTAAGTCTCTTGCGGATGACTTCTGATTCGAAGTGTTCTTGGTTGATCATTTCCATCCCGGTGTTATCAAGGACAACAATGGCATTACTATGAGCCGCTACTTCAGCTTCAAATGCCTGGTGTTTTTGAATCTTGGCCTGGAAAGGGAATGAGAATGCAGGAAATAAGATCAAAACTCTCATGACATGAAATTAATTTTTTTTAAACAATTACTTAGTATTTACCTGAAGATTTGTTGGATCCTTGTAACTCTCATCTGAGGCAGCCTGTAGCTTTTCGTTGATCCAAAGTTCCAATTCATCTGCATCTCGTTTGAAGTACTGTGATATAGACACAAAATATCATTTGCAGGCCAATGGAGGAATCATGGGGAAGAAGGATATATTTTCATCTAGTCCATTTACCTGAAATCTTCTTGAATCCTCAAGTTTGACACGCTTTGAGCGCGCTTCAGCTTTGAATTCCCCATACCATGTGAGGACTTGTTCTCTTCTCTCCTGGATGTCATCTGCACTCTCAAGGATTTTCACCTCCTTGGGTGCATTTATCTGCTCCATGGCTGCACCCACTCCTAAACCAAAAATTAAGTATTCAGTTACAAACAGAAAATAAACAAAATTCAAAATTTTGCAATCGTTATTCCATATAAAAGATGATTCACGCTCTGATATTTATTTCAAAGGATGATTTGAAAGAAATTCAGAATTAGAAATTTATGACAGCTGACAACAGATACATGTTGCAAATCTCAGAAGCCAGAAAATAAAGCACAGAATACCTAATCTAGGCAAACTAAATTTCTGAGGTATGTTTTACTCAGCGGTGGCAAAACCGACAATTCTCACTAAATTCTTACGTAAAGAGGAATTTATACTAGATGCGCACAATAAAACATAGAGAAAGAAATTGGTCCAAGAAAATCAAATTTAATGCAGTGCCCATTTAAAAGTATTTTAACAGCGACTTCTGCAAAACGCATCGTCTCTTTCTTATATTATAAATAAGGATTTAATAAACATAAGATTTTCTTCCTTCAAGCAAAAAAGTAAAAATAAAAAGCGAGCACAAATTTGTGTGAAACGATCCTGCTTCAAGGTCGCAAATACGTAGAAATTTGAAGAAACACTATTTACAAGTGTAAATTACTGGAATGGTGGTACCCAATGTCTACAGAAAACAAGAGGTCCGCAAATCAATCGATAACCTACGCTTACTGGACCTACAGGACCAAAATCGACAAAACACAAAAATCGGAGGACAACGGTATAAGAACCAAATAAGTTCCAGTGGAAAGAGCGTAAAACACCGGCAAAGTCAAGATGGGCGTTTACCGCAGAAAAGATGCCTGGGTGTGGCAGACTCGCCGAGAAGCTATAGCTTCGTCTGCGGTCGCCACCAAGTCAAGAACGAACTGACTAAGTTTGCTGTTAGCTAGCTACTGACATTAATGTATCATGGATCAAAAGAAACTAGAACCTAAGAAAGTATTACCTTGCCACCTTCGTCGTTAAATTTAACAAATTTCGGCTTTACGAACTAATTTGACACCATTCAATCACGGATTTTCGTCCGTCTGTCCCAATGTATTTTTAGATCTCACGTCACTTGACGCACACAAAGCCCCATAGAGCTACCAAAATTACCAAACATAAAACTAAAAAAACTAGGTGCAGAAGAGCGAAAAGTATCCTTTTGAATAACACTTATTTATTTTTATTTCTTAATAAGATAACGTCAAGAATTTTCATTTATTGTTAGTACAGTATTTAAATTTTGTTGTAAATCTAAATTCAGAGCACAACTATTCGCACCATACGCTGTCGTGTACGTAATATTGGGACGACTCATTGCAGACAAATTGCAGCATTGATGTGACAGTTCTCAAATCGACGCAAATGTTCGCAAATGCTCTTGTTTCTGATCACTTATTTTAATTTTGTAAGTACCTATGCCTATGCTTGTACCCTCACTGTCGTACCTCCAGAGATCAGTTATTTTATCGTGCGTGTGCAAAAATGAACATTGTTTTGGTTATGTGATGTCTATTATTGTTTAGTTTCTTTGTAACCTTTGCTTCAAATTAATACTGCTCTGGAAATGATCTCTTATAATTGTTATGACTTCTTTCAGTTAAGTAGTGTAATTCAAAGTAACTGTAAACACGATTTTGTCAAAATGTCATTCAGTTGCTGGTCAATGAATTTTCTCATGGTATTCTGCTTTTCAGGTTGTTCTGAGAATATGATTAATTCGAAATATCAAACATCACCTCCTCAGAGTCCTACCCTGTCTACAAGTAGTTTCCGAGCTGGCTCACCTCTTCCTGCTCCTGCCGTTTATCGGTAAGGTTTTCAACATGAACGGAGAAAAGCCAGAAGTCTGTTTAATGATAATTACTGCATGATTGAACCCTATTCTATCACAATATTTCCTTTTTTTAAACAGTCAAGACTGCATGTCTGCGGCAGCTAAAAGATACAAATATCTGAGACGTCTAGTCAAATTTCAGCAAATGGACTTCGAATTTGCCTTTTGGCAAATGTGGTACTTGTTTGTATCACCACAGAAAGTTTATCGCAATTTCCACTACAGGAAAGGTAGTAGAGATATGTAGACAGTTTAAATAGTACCCCAGCTTGGAGTTTTGCAGTTTCATAGAATAGCATTCTTAATGAAATTGCATCTTGTTATTTCAGAAACAAAGTCACAATTTGCTCGTGATGATCCAGCATTTTTGGTACTTTTAGGTGTTTGGTTGTGTGGTAAGCTTTAATACAAGTTTATATCATTTTAACACTAAAATTGAAAATTTCAGCTTCATGACAATTGTATTTTTCTGTTTCTGTTTTCTAGTTTCATCTATCTGGTTTGCCCTAGTACTCAACCTAAGCTTTGGGCATTTCATAAAATTTCTATTCTATGTCATCTTTGTTGATTGCATTGGAGTTGGATTGGTGATTGCCACATTTTTCTGGTATATGGTTTTATTTTGACATCTGAACAAGTTATTGGTTTTGGAATACTCAAATGGATATGGTTATGTTTTCCTGTTTGTTAAATTTTGTGCTTTTGTGGTTTTCTACTTCAGGTTTGTTACTAACCGGTACTTGCGCAGAGATGGATGCCAGGATCAAGATGTAGAGTGGGGATATGCCTTTGATGTTCATCTCAATGCTTTCTTTCCACTGCTTGTCATCTTACATGGTGTACAGTTAATCTTCTTCCAAGGTAATCGTGTTGATAATATTACAGTATTGTTTGGTATTATGTAATGAAAAAATTTACTTACTGTATATTTTAATGTTCCCTCCCAGTTCTCATCCAAAACCCATGGTTTATTTCCCGTCTCTTTGGAAATAGCCTTTGGCTTATTGCTCTTGGTTATTATGTATACATTACCTTTCTTGGCTACAGCTGTAAGTTTTTTTTCTCAACACATTTGAAAATGTATGTCATAGCAATTTCTTATGTTATAAATTTTGGGTTGTTTATGTCATTATTTTTTTAATGTTTACAGGTCTCCCAATTCTTCACAAAACGCATGTTTTGCTGTATCCCATGACTGCAACCTTTATAGTGTATGTTGTCTCACTCTCAATAGGATGGAACATGTGCCTCTCCATGATGGATTTCTACAGATTTCGGGTTAGTACAATTTCATAGTAACCTTTGAAATAGCAGATTAGAATATCTGATGTAATCATGAAAATTCCTCATTCTCCTTGCAATTTTTCATTCTTTATCACTGAAAAATTATGGCACAAATTCTCATATGTTATTCCGAGCTTCTCTGGAGAATCTTTGCCATTTTCATATTGTTCAATTAATTTTTGTGTTTTCCTTTTCTTGGCTCTAGGTGTAATGTCTCTTAAGTGTAGTGCCGCAATACTGAAAATTGGGCAAAACTCAAGGCTGTTGGAGGCGTGACTGTCTTTCCATTTGTTATTTAGCTGTTGGTAAGGTACTGTGTAAATATATGTTCTTTGTATCTTATTTTTTACTTAATTTAACTTATTCACACACAGTCTTTTTCATACTGTGAAACAAAAAGTGCATGTTTCTTCACTTTTGAAATAGTGCTGTGTCAGTCATTATTTAGTCCTTTAAATCAAATGCTGATGCCTCTATGTTCTGGAATTTCTCTATGATGGTAAGAACTGGTTGTCATTTAGTATCATTTTGTATAACATTAAAGTGAAATTAGTCATGAATATTTGATCTGGGCATTCAATTTTTTAACTATTTTATTTTGGTTCTTAGTACAAAAGATGAACTAAAACAAAAAATGCTGTACTGCATAAAGAATTCCAAGTGAATTGAACAGCAAGACCTTGACATGAATTGGGATGAATTGTGTCATCTATCATCCTTTTTTAGCTATTCATCCCAATCTGTAATGCATACCGTCTGCGTGTTGGTACCCAAATAACAAAATGATCAAGTTGAATCAAAAATCATGCCATTGTCATAGACCTGAATTATTTAATTTGATGTAATAATGAAAAAAAAAAGGCCGCCTAAAAAAAAATTTTGATC
>CABIKL010003536.1:0-10796 GCA_902196195.1 Aptinothrips rufus | reverse complement strand
CCGGGGATCCCGCCCCGCCCAGCCCCGCCCCGCCGCGCCCCGCCGCGCCCCGCCACGCCCCACCGCGCCAAAGGCTGGACTGGTCAGGGTTTATGAATGAAGCCAGTCAATGGAGAGCTGGCCAGGGACTCCAGGGTCAACCTGGAGAACGCGGCTATCGGCCGAGTCGAGGATGGTTTCAGCTCTAGCATTCGGACGGTCCAAAGTTGTGTGCAGCTGATTGTGTTGGCTGAGCGCTTCGAGATAAGCACGTGATATCGGCGTATTATGCTGTTCCGTCTGTTAATCCGAGCGAAAACTTTCAAACGCGTTCCCATATAAGGCTCCAGACTTGAAAAGTTTTAAATTTTATAACGCTTCCACCGCACAATGATGTGTAATTTCAATGTGAGCGTGAGGGAAGGAACAAGGTAAATGCTAGGCGCGCTCAAAGACGCTGTCTGGCCTAGAGTGTCATGTCAGCACTCGGTGTCTGTACGCTCATCGTGCTCCGGCGAGATGATTCAGTCCGTTATCAGTGGTGCGGCGGGCGGCACGCCTTACAACAGGGGCGTGGCGGGGCGTGGCGGGGCGTGGCGGGGTCCGCATCCCATCATTACGCCCACGAATAGATCTGACTGCGCCACGCCGCGCCACGCCTCGCCCGGCCCAGCCCAGCCCTTTGCCCCGGGCGCGGCGCGGCGTCGTGGAGTCGCGGTCCGAGTCCGGAGCAGAGACCCGGCGGGCCAGGCAGGCAGCCAGCCGGACAGGCAGGCAGCCGGACAGGCAGGCAGGCAGGCAGCCAGAGCCACGGCGGTGCAACAGGTAGCCTCGCCTCGTACGTACGCGGGGAGAGGCGGGCGGGGGGAGGGGGAGGGAAGGGTGCGGCCACATTCATGAATGGAGACTGTGATGAGGGGAAGGGAAGGGAAGGCCCGGCCGGCCCGGCTCACTGCCCGCTGCGCGCCGCTGCGCCGGTGAAAGGAAACAAGTTAGTTCCCTGAACCGAACAGTAACAGTACACCGTTTCTGTTTTGTCTCTCGACATTTGATGCGGCCCCGCGCGACGCGACACATTCCCAAGTAAAACTGGAGACTCTACACTGGTGACCAACCGAGCGGCGAGACGCTTGCAATGCAGATAGGCGGCGCTGGGCAGGGCTGCATCTTATCATACAGCGCGCCGCGCCCGCCCAGCCTCGCATGGACCAGGCAGGACCAGCCTGACACACACTGCCGGTGATAACGCAATACAGTACGTTGCCCAATACGCCACGCCACGCCACGCCGTGGGGACAGACATTCATTGGACAGCAGCAGTCCGATGGGCAGAGGCCACACGACACTGTGTGCGGGGCTCTGTGGGCTCGAGGAGTCATCTTACGAGGCCGGCGGGGCGGGGCTGGGCGGGGCGGGTTTCAATTTAGTTCGCGTTAGCAAACTGCACAGGACACCGACAGAAGGGGCGAGGCAGTATGAGGTTTGAGGACCCGCGACGCCGAGCCGACACAGAGCTGCCTGGTCCCCTGATAAATCAAATCCAACGAGCTGCTCGGCTGTGCGAGGCGATAGAGACGATACGCACTGTATCGACTGGAGGCCGCCCGTCTGGTTGCCCCTCCTACCGCGCGCATCCCCACGCCACACCACGCCACGCCACGACTTGCCTAAATTTTAAAGCCTCTTTTCGACCCCTTTTCTAAAGGGTGTCTAGCACCCCCATGCCGGCAGCATGCCGGCAGGCTCAGCTGCGAGCGAAGGCGTGTTCATAATTAGCCTCTCTTCTGCTCCGGGGGGACCAAACACGAGCAAAGAGAAGCGACGCGAACTGAACTGAACTGACCCTCGCTCGCCTCGCCAGAGCCAGGCCAGGCCGCGCCGTGACTGCAGGACTCCAGCAAGAGCAAAGTGTGAGCGGCGTTTCCCCCACCCCAACCTTTCCTGAGATGAGCTGGACAGGAGGCGGCTGGAGGTGCGGAGGAGGGGGGGGGGGGGGGGGGGGGGGGGGGGCGTCGCGTGGCCGCCGCTGGGGGCATGAATGGGCACTACACGACTCCAGAAGAGCGACGGACCGAGGAGGCCTGCAAGGTAACAGCATCTCTCGTCCCCCAGGAGATATAGAGAAGTGTCCAAATTTACATCGTTTACCAGAGGAACATAACTTTGAAGTGAGAAATATGACAAGGACGTGCACATTTAAATCGACATCGCGCGTCCACGACAGTCCAACACTAAAGCGCGCCACACGGGTTGAATTAGGAGGGGGCGGTGCAATGAGAAAGCAGAGCGGTCACTCCCCTCCCCACGCTCAGCACAACGACACAGCGGCACGCTTCGCGATCGGCGTGGGCGTCGCGTAGCGTCGCGGCGTCTGGTGGGGCCTGGCTGCGGCGGCGTCGCGTGGCGTCGCGTGGCGTGGTGTCGCGTCGCGTGGCACGGCGTCGGCGCCTAAGTGAGCGCGTTAATTGTGCGGCCCTCGCAGTGATATGATTGCGGCGTCTCGTCACGCACATCTCTGAGCGTCGTGACGCCTACCGACGACGCCCCCTCTCCGCCGGGCGGCCAGCTCCACGCCAACGACCTGAAGCCAAGGGGTGCCTCGCTCAAGTATTCTCTCGTACGCGTTCGCTGAATTATTATTTTGTATTCTTTTGTAGTCACTTGTATTATGTTGCATTACTATTTTCTGTTCTTCTGGTATTCACCTGTACTCACTTGTATTCGCTTGTATTCTTTTGTACTCTTGTATTCTTTTGTATTCTCTTGAATTCCTATGTATTCATTCGTACGTTCGGTCAATAAGTGAGGCACCCCTCGACGCCTGGAGCGAACTGAAACGCATTCCATCCGCAGATCATCATTCCGAGCCAAAGTGGCTGGGCTGGGCTGGGCAAGGAGGATAAACGAGAGCCACACGACAATTCAAACCAGAACACTCCACATGACAACAACCTGCACTCCAAATGTTTAGTAACTAGTCCAGACTTAGCAACAATTTTAAACAAAACTAGAATTAGTGACAATTTTATTCTAATTAATCCTACAATTTTCACGACATTATTTCCACACTCTTACAGAATTGTTACTGATTTTAGTTAAGTTATGTTTAAAATTGTTCCTAAGTTCGAACAAATAAAAAGTTACTAGACATTTAGAGTGTAGAGAGACGCACGAAGAAAACCAAAACCTGCAGAATCTGTGGTACCCCAACGCCCCTCTCAGGCCGACGGCTGGCCCGCTGCATGATTGGTAAAATCTAACTTCTATGAGCTCATTGTGCCCCGAGATGATGTCCCCAATGGAGACGGGGCGAGCAGGCGGGGAGACCGCACTGCAAAACTAGACCCGGGCCCGCCTGGTGAAGGTGTTGGAACGCCTCGAACTCGCGAGTTCAAAAGCATTCCAGCACAACAGACAAGAGAGAATGTGGAAGGCTTCGAAATAATCCAAATTCCCTTGAAGTTAGTGAAACGCCCTATTAATTCACGGAATTATTATAGCCGCGCATGTTTCAGCGCACATGACACTGCTGTCCCTACGTTTGAACCTCGGTTTGAACACTCCTGAGAGAAGCGCGCAGTTAGGGGACCAATCAGCTTCACTTTGGACCACGCTCGGCTCGGCTCGGCTCGGCTCAGCTCGGCTCGGCACACAGCAACAGGCCCTTGGTAATCCCGTACAGCGACAACGCGGCCCTGAATCAGCCAAGTGGCTATCAAGTCCCACTGGGATGGGGGCTAACTCCATAGAGGCGCGGACTGCAGGCGAGGGGAGGGGTGGGGAGGGGTGGGGAGGGCTACCGCCAGCCGACCCTCTCCTGCACGGTCAGCCTGGGAGGCAGGCAAAATCTAAATAGTCAAACTGCACTTCAACCCCCCCCCCCCCCCCCCCCCCCCCCCCGCCTTCTCCCCCAATCCCCATCCCCGGCCCGGTCTACTTCCATCCTCCTTGTGCTCTGCAGTAGCACAGAACAAAGCTCGCTCTTCGTCTGTCCAAAGGGCTGTTTTCGGTCCTAAACTCAACTGAATTCGACTCCACTCCAGCGCCAGACAACAATGCCCTTGTGTGGTATTCCAACGCTCCAACGCGACGCGTGCTTCGTCGGCTGCACAGTAAACATTATCGTGAGTTGACAACAATTTTGACGACGTCATCATCATCCGAGAATAAAAATGACGAAAAATCCTTGTCAGTGAAACAAACGACACGTTCCTCACATGTGACGATAGAATTGTCACACAGCTCAAATGGTAATGACGACAATGTCGTACTAAAAATTAGCCACCGAACAGTGCTCTAATTGACGACCAAGGGGTAACCTCTAGCCCAAAACGTGTACAAGATTTAAAAATTTATAAATCTTTTTTTGCTGTGATTTAAAATGATTTAGCGTAATTTTAGAGTGATTTAGCCTGATTTAAAATGATTTTGAGTCATGATTTTAAATGATTTAATGTGATTTACTGTAATTTTAGATGATTTAGAGTGATTTAATGTGATTAAATTTGATTAATCTTGATTTTTTTGTGATTTTTTTTATTTTTAAATGATTTGTTCTTGATGATTTAAAATAATTTTCGATAATTTACATGATTTTAAATTATTTTTTTTTGGAGATGTACAAGATTTTTTCGAGTGGTTACCCCTTGTTGACGACTAAAAATTTTTACAGTGAGGGCGAGCAGAAATCGAATATCACAGGTGAAGTTGCAGCGACATCGACCTTCACGATGCACAAGGTGCACGGGACTCAAAACGCCGAGATCGAGGAATCAGAGAGAGATGTATGTCATGTAAGCATACGTAAGAGACAACCATTACTGACGCGACGTGACGTCACTCCTCGTCGTCTCTCTCGCACCTTGCGCGGAATGACGCCCGTTTGCACGCATCTCCCTCGCACGTCTGCCATGCTCTTCTCATTACCCACCAGGGTTTTCTTCTTGCGCGGTGGGGCGGCCTGAGGAGGGCTCCCGCCCGGCGGATCGGGCCCGGGGCCGGGGCCGGGGCCGCGCTCGGGGCGCTCTGTCCTGATCCTGGAGGGAGCACGTGGGGGCGGCGGACCACTACGACGGCCACCCTGGGGGTCTCCTGGTGCGGGGCCCGGTGCGGGGCCCGGTGCGGGGCCGAGCCTCGCGTGCTTGAGCATGGCGGCGGGCTCACATCACTCATATCACTCACTCACTCACTGATCACTGCACTGGCTACGCGTCACTCGCACGCCGCACGCCCGGCGACACGGCACGCGCACTGCGCCGCATCACGGCACTGCCAGCAGACAGACTGACACTGTCAGCAGACAGACAGGCAGACAGACAGACAGGCAGGCAGGCAGGCAGGCAGGCAGGCACCACGGACACGACATAAACTTCACGCCACCGGCACGATGCGTCCGTCCCGGTCCGTCCACTTCGCTCCGCGCCGCGGTCCACTGAGAGGGGACTCAACTCGACTCGACGCGGCTCGACTCGCGACGAACACGGCGGACCACAGCCGCTCCCCTCCCCTCCCCTCCCCTCCCCTCCCCTCCTCTCCGCGCAGCAGAGTTCAGTCAGAAGCAGCAGCGCTGCTGCAGCCGCTGGGCCAGGGGGCCAGGCCTGCCCGGGCCCCGCGTGGGGTTGCGGGGGGAGGGGGGGGAGGGGGGCGACTGAGCTCGGCACGGCGCGGTAGCGAGGCGAGCAGCTCGGTGTGGGCAGGAGGGGGCGTGGGGGAGGGGGAGGGGAGGGGGCCTCGCGCTGCCTACTCTACTACAGTGGGCATGAATGAACAGCGGCCGAGGAGGAGGAGGAGGAGGAGGAGGAGGAGGTAAGAGCGGCGCGGCGGGGCGGGGCAGGGTGCGGCAGCATAGAAAAACATGAATGAAAACCTGCTGCTGCTGTTATCTCGAGGCAGCACAGCGGAGGAGAGCCACAACGCGGAGGAAGGGGCTGGGGCTGCAAACACTGACAACTTCCTTACAGCGTGCGCCCAGTGCGAGAGAGAGAGAGAGAGAGAGAGAGAGAGAGAGAGAGAGAGAGAGAGAGAGATATGTCCTCGTCACCTGTCATTGTCAACAACCGTATATCCATACGCGCTTTGTTGATGGCAGATGGCAATCGATAAATTTGTGCGCAGCGTAGCAAATTTTTGAAGTTTGTCAATCGTTGCACAAACCTGACTATACGTTATTGAGAAATGAAGTATCCGATTCACCCCGTATGTTGCGACCAAGTCACATGACCCAGGCGCCTCTCTCTCCGAGCGCGGGACTCTATTTGTCGCCCCCATCATCCAGAGCGCGTTGAGCGCGTTTAGTTTAGTTCCAGACGGGGCCAGATTCATAAAGGCCCTAGCTGCCTGGCTGCCCGCCCGCCTGCCCGCCCGGCCACTGCACTGGCTGCCAGCTCGGTCTGCCCCGCCTGTCGGTGCGCTATTATCCAATCTCGCCCATGTTCAGCTAATACGCCTGGACCAATCGCCTACTTCGGCCCCTTCACCCGCGGACTGGGGACGTGGAAGAGAGATGGAGAGATGGAGTCTGTACTCGTGCCGGAGCGAGAGGGACTCCAACCGCCACCGCAAAAGATAATCCTAGGAGGAAATTGAAAATTCGGCAATAATTTTGACATCACGCCCGGACGCCCCTAGAGTAACCCGTGCGCCAGGCCGCAGGGGCGTGGCGTGGCGTGGCGTGGCGAGCATGCCGGGGGCGTGCTGCCCCTCGCTGAGAGCACTACTCCGTGAGGTCTGGGCTGATCGTGAGCGCAGAGCGCATGCGCGGGACCACCAACCAAAGATATTTTCGAGGCTGGTTGGTTGGTTGGTTTACGCTCTTTAAGATGCAACCTGAATCCCGCATTACGCACATACACTGGCGCCGTACTGGTGATTCGTGACTCAAGGATTCTTTGCGAGGCAGAACTTCGACCGGAAGGGAAAGAAAGTGGCAGACATCGGCAAAATCGAAAGAAAAGGGACCAAAATGTCCGCAAAATGGGCGCCTCGGGTATTTTCTCCACGCATGGTGACATCAATTCTTTTGATTTCAGGAGTTGGTTTTAGGTTTAAAGGTATGATGACGACTTCATGGGGAATTTCTGGATCCGTCCGAACCAGACCAGTCAATGGAAACTTCCTTGAAGTCAGCCCCTGTCTTTCAAGTGATAACCAGCCCTTGCGGCATTCAAGGATTAGTCCGGAGAAGGCGGTTGTCCACGACTCGCCCCAACAGTCGAGGATCGAATGAGCTGAGCAGCAGGGGAGGGCGGGGGGTGGGGGGCAGTGGAGACTCACACTGCTGGACCCAGACTGTCTGATAAGGATCTCGCGAGGAATGACAAGGCGGTGACTGGCAGGCTGGCTGCTGGCTCAGCCTTATCACGCCTCGCACGACCAGGCGTGGCGTGGCGTGGCGTGGCGCAGGGTAGCGCGACGGCAGTGCAGCAGCCAGCAGCCGATTGCAGCGCAGCCGCTGTAGTGTGTTGTTGGTTGTTTAGTTTTGAACGTCAAGGCCTGCAAAATATCTATCGTCACCTCCCCGCATCGCTAGGCTTTGCTGGTCGAGTTGATAGTTCTCTCGAAGATCTTGGTTCACTATCATTTCCTTACGCTGGGCTGGAGAAACATAAACGCTCTAGATACAATTCTGAAAGGTGGGCACTTTTGAAAACTGCAGTTCCCTTTCGGAAAACAATCTCCTGAAAATCCAGGATGAGTGGGACATTCCGTATGGCCACCCTTGAAGTGTTCCACCTATATACCCTTGGATGCCAGCCCATGAGGTATCTCTCGGGCCGCTTCGCCTGAGTCCACATGTCCACATGTGTTTGCAGGCTGCGGGCCAGGCTGGGGCATTTGACTTTCAATCGCTACCGGTGTTTATGCCGGACGATCAACGCTACGCGATACCGGCTCGGCCCAAGCAGGCAGGCAGGCAGGCAGGCAGGCAGGCTGCCCACGGCCAATGGGAAGCCCTAGGGGCTAGGGGCCAAACTCTGACGGTCAGCTCCGACCGACTCCGTACAGTAAGTAGCTCAGCTCTGACGAGCACAGCGGGCACACCATGTTCAATATCTTCAGTTGGTTCGCGAGGAATCAGGGTTGCCACGACAACTTTCCCGTTTTGCCAATCTCTCACATTTCCATGATTTGAAGTGTAGATTGTCTTGTTCTTCTCGGACAAAATGTATTCTTTAGTTCGCAAAATTTCAGAGTGTCATGAACTTTTCGGCTGCTTCACCTACCATAGCTTTTCTCATGTCATTTTAAAACAAGCCTCACAATGACCTTCAAAAACATTTTTGTTTCTACCCTGGTTTTGGGGGTTGAGTTTTGCCATTTAAGAACAATATAATAATAGAATGGCAGTCGAGGGGGCTGCCACTCGTTATTCTTGTGTACACCGTACAACCTGATTACCAGGTATTACCAAGTATTACCAACAAATATCCAACAAAATGTTGCAAAAATTTCAGAAAAGTTAAAAAAAAATCGCAAAATTTGAGGCTTTACGTTGATTTTACCCTTAGAGAAGCAGTTATCGCCCAAGTATTACCAAGTATTACCGATTTCGTGTACCTACCAGAGTGGCAGCCCCCTCGATGGTAGTGTTTCAATTTTATTGGAAAATTTTACATTGATCTTTTCTATGTATTCGCTCGTAAAGGGGGTCACTGGCTGGGCCGGGCCGGGCCAGCAATGTACGTAACGCAGTGCGGACACACGATGACGGGCGGGGCTGGCCGCGGGTAGGAACAGTGTACCTGGTACACCACGCCTCTCACCAGGGCAGGCCAGGGCAGGCCAGGGCAGCGGGCACGGCGCGAGGGAAAGACCCACGGCATAACGAATGACAGGCAGTCAGTCGCACTGCCAGCTCGTATCGGACGTGTCAGTCAATTCTCGGCAATTTAATACAAGTTGATCTAAATACCGCACGAAACTTCGCAGATATCTCAGAGCTTTAGGCACGAATTTATAGAAACTAACCGAATTTACCGCAAATTAACGCGACTTCGTGCAAATCAGCCAAACGTTAAATGCAAAATGATTCGCCTATTAGTGCGTCAGCACCGTCCTTACGGGCCGTTCATAAACTACGTGATCGATTTTAGGCCACTTTTTGACTTTTTCCCCCCTTACGTGACCAATCTAACCTAACATAACCATGTATTGGGGATAGGGCCCGAAAATCGGTCACGTAGTTTAAGAACGGCCCCTTACGGTTCTCAAAACCTGGCTAAATTTGTCTTACGTGATTTGTAGGGTCGAGCAGTTGGTCCACCGGTCAGGTAGCCTCACGAGCCTTAAACTAAAGCGGTCCTATAGTGACCCAGTCAGACCAAGGAGTCGATCGAGTGACGACTCCTACTGTGCTAGCTGACCAGATAAATAAGCTAGCTGTCACAGGTTTGAGTCGGTTTGCAATGTGCGGCCCGGCCGAGCCGAGCAGGTGTTTACTCGCAGCAACCTGCCCGCTGCACTGAGGCGTAACTAACACGAAGACAGCTGACCTGACCAGCACACTGCACTGGGGGACAAACTCAAGCCAGACTCGTCTGGTCCTCCCACTCCACGCAACGCCCCGCCACGCCCCGCCACGCCCCGCCACGCCCGGCCAGCGCGACAGGGCAGGGGGAAGGGGTCTGGAGGGTCGCCTGGAGGGTCCCACTCACTGGCCACTCCAGTCCAGCCACGCCTGGAGACCGGAGCCGGCCGTGGCGTGGCGCGGCGTGGACGTACTCTCTGAGACCCCCCGCCCCCCCGCAGGGCCGCAGGGCCTCTCCACACATTATACCCATGATTCATGGCGAGAGCCCACACCCGATGTCAACAACTAGTCGCCGTAGGTCATTCACTGTAAAAATAGAACCGGTAAAAAGGACCTAAATAAAAGTACCAGTTTTTGGAATTTTGGCGGATTATTATTTTAAGATGATAAAAACTGGTGTTTCTTTACAGTGTTATTTTAAGGTGGCATTATTATTGGGACTTGTCGAGGCGATCTGGGCTGAATGATGCACGTCGCTAATCCAATGCGACAAGGCGACAGAGATGATGAACCCTGAGCTTAGGACGGGAAGGGAAGGGAAGGACCAACCCTAACCGTACCGACTGCCACCCGACGACTTCCTGCCGGCCGAGCGAGCACCCAGCGCTCAAAACAACCAGCAGGGCGTGAAACAACGATCACTCGAATCACGGAGGGCGACGGGGCGGGGGGGGGGCCTCCTCATCACGCGAGCTGCATGCACCGATAGCCACCCCACGGACCGCGTGCCTGCCTCAGTACCAGCTGCATAGACAGGAAAACCAAAACCCAGATTCTGAGGCAACCCAACCCCGAAACCAAGAGTGGATTGTTTAATTGGGAAGAAACACAGGTCAAAATGGTCAAGAAGCTGCGAAACGCGAAACACGTTTCGGAGTAAGTTTCAAAAAAAAAAAATAATAATAATCTTCAAAAGTATATTTTCACCCTTGGCTCTTTGGTTGGGTCGCCCAAGAAATAGAGTTTTGATTTTGCTGTTTAGGCCTAGGACGGGTTCCAGACGCTCCAGCAAGGCTCCAGCACAACTGACTGCTGGAGACTTGAATGGGAGTGAAAACACAGCGGCGGCGGCGAGCGCAGCGATATGCCAGTGGAGTGGGAGTGCAGTGCACTTGTCTCCTTTAGCCACGCACTTCCTAAGTTAGCTCGAATATAGCTGTTGACCAGGTCCATTCTATTTGATTCAAGAATCTCGTCGCGACACCGATGTAAGTGCATTCAGCTGGAATGGCGGCGCTGGGGCCTGGTGAGGGCAGATCATGTCACATCCGGCCCGAGGCAAGGACCC
>CABIKL010003535.1:0-10796 GCA_902196195.1 Aptinothrips rufus | reverse complement strand
GAGCACGACCAACGCCTGATGGAGGTGGCCACTCGCATCAGCCAGGTTGGACTGCGTGCAAACCCGGAGAAGTGCGACTTCCTGCAGCAGGACCTCACCTACCTGGGATAGCAGCTGGACGCCAACGGGAGGAGACCACTTCGAGCCCGAGTCAGCGCCATACTGGATGCACCAGCACCGGTGGATCTGGGTCAGTTGCAGTCATTCATAGGAAAGTTGACTTTTTACGATGCATTTCTTCCTAACAGAGCTACAGTGCTGGAGCCACTGTACTGGGTATGTTCTCACTCTGTTACTGTATATTTTGAGAGATTGGTATTGATGTTGCTCTATGGAATCAAAAGAGAAGTCCAGATTGTATCTCCCCAGCAGTCTAAACTGTATATGCATCTACTGTCTTATGAAAAGGTGACCTCGAGGCCTAAAGGAATAGCTGTAGTCCCTCTGCAAACATGCAAAAAGCTGAAGAGATGGAAGCATATCTTGAGAATCCTGACAATCAGAAGGCGTAGTTATGTATGAAATTAATTATTGTTATAATTCAATTTACCATACCAGCGAGTATATACTGTAGCCCATATAATCGTTATGGTTTAGGCAATAGGCTACAAAGCCGAGAACGAAAATATGCTATGAAATTGATGGCTCAGATTTTCAGCAACAAAGTAGAATATTTTGTGCAACTTCTCAGGGTTTGGAGATATAAAAAAAAACTTAGAGAGTTACCCATCTGCTCTTATCTGAAAGGTAAGTTTGTGGCCTGCTTTGACATTTCACTTTGAACTGGCTGGTTCTGAAAACTATTTTGTGTACGCGCTTTATATTGATGTTGCGAGCTTTTTTTCTGTTATTAAAGTTTCTTTGAGAAACTGTCAGTATGTTTGTAGCTTTAGAACTATTGAATTCTACACTTGTATTTTTTCGAATAAATTATTTCTGTAACGCAGCATAAATGCTAAATTTGCTTCTGACATCTTTGTAAAATTGTGCCTTAACTCCATTTTTCTTCTTTTTTTTCTCAATTTAAATAAATTTAGAGTTTAGAGAATACTCATGTATACTACATGCAAACAATATTGGCTGTTATGACTGTTGACGTTCTTTTCTTGTAGGTACTATTTGCTTGAAAATTGAGGGAGCGGACTTCGTAGAGACTCGGAAGGGAGTGCAAGCATGGCTGAAGGATTCCCCGAAGCGTAGGAAGACTGAGCTACAACAGCAACTGGAGGGAGAGACCATCAAGACTCCCAAACATCCCAAAATGCCTTCTTGTCGAGAGAAATCAACGAAAAGTACTTTTGGGAAAGAAAATTGACAGAAAGGAGAAGGATACTATGGCAACCAGGTAAATAAAGTTTGATTGCATTTGGTTTTTATAATCCACCAACTTGCTTTTACTTCTTTGATAGCAGCACCAATTTGGTGTTTCTATTTGTACTGAGATAATATTTATTTAACGTGTTTGCTATTACAGTACTTTAAACACAACTTTTTTTTTTAAAATGTTCCTGCACTTGCTGAGCTCTACAAAAAATTCACATGACTCTTATGTGTTGGAGCTTTGTAGGAAATGGCACTTATTGCTCTACGAAACATGTGCTCTACGCACTTTAATAGCCATGACTTAGGTCAACTGTGTCCAAGTAGGAGTGAAGTGACTTTTCCTCATACATTTGTTTTTATGTTTGTTCCTCATTGAATTCTATGTTTTCAGCATATGTTTCTGTTGTTTTTGCTAAGGATTTCATTTTTTTTTCTTGTAAAACTATTTTCATTTAAATGCTGTTGCACTGGAACTCAAAAGCTTGTGATTAGTGGAGCAACTATTGTGCCGTGCGTGTATGAATGTGCCGTACATAGTCAAATTTCTCATCTAGGTTGCACACGTGACACTATTTCTTACCCTACCCACACCACGGCTTCCCTTTCTCTGCAAGCACTCAGACTACCTGCGGTGAACGTGATGTCAAGATGACGGGGGGGGGGGGGGGGGGGGGGGGGACGTAGTCTGGCAAAAGAACAATGCTTCGACGTCGTGGAATACGACAGCTGTTTATTAAATTTTCGCAAGGTCTTCCTTGAGCACAATTCAGGTTCCTCGTGAGGTTCCTCTCCACTATGAATCACGAGCTCTTCTTGTAGGTATCTGTTTTCCGTAATCTCTTGCGGCACAAAGTGCACCTGCACCCATGTGGTTTCCCTCAGGCGTATATGAAACAATGCAGCTTGAGATTACTCGCGAAATCGAACCTCTTTTGGCAAAGCGTGTTGTTTCTCTCCGATGTAAATCATTAGCTACTTTTTAAGATAAACCGTCTTCTGGGATTTCTTGTGAAACACCGAGCAAAAGTTAAGTTACTCTCCGGTTTGGGTCATTAACACTCGTCTGGTTTCTACCGTGTGTGAATCACCAGATGGTTCTTTAAATGAACCGTCTGGCTGAATCGCTTGTGACACACCGTGCACTCGTGTGGTTTCTCTCCGGTGTGAGTCATTAGATGCTTCCTGAGAGTACTCTTATCGCCGAACGTCTTAAGGCACACCGAGCACTCGTGTGGTTTCTCTCCTGTGTGAATCAATAGATGCCTCTTAAGATGACCCGTCTCTCTGAATCTCCTGTGGCACGCAGTGCACTCGTGTGGTTTCTGTCCCATGTGAATCAATAGATGCTTTTTCAGACTACCCACTTGGCTGAATCTCTTATGGCACACAGCGCACTCGTGTGGTTTCTCACCTGTGTGAATCAGGAGATGAATCTTGAGTTGACGTGTCTCCCTGAATCTCTTGTGGCACACCGAGCACTCGTGCGGTTTCTCGCCGGTGTGAGTCGGTTGATGCTTCTTCAGATTGCCCAGTACGCTGAATGTCATGTGGCACAACGAGCACTTGTGTGGTTTCTCTCCTGTGTGAGCCAATAGATGCTTTTTCAGACTACCCACTTGGCTGAATCTCTGATGGCACACAGAGCACTCGTGTGGTTTCTCTCCTGTGTGACTCAGTCGATGAATCTTAAGATGTCCGCGTCCGCTGAATCTCTTGTGGCACACCGAGCACTCGTGTGGTTTCTCGCCTGTGTGAATTATCAGATGCTTCTTGAGATCACCTGTCTCGCTGAACCTCTTTTGGCACACCGAGCACTCGTGTGGTTTCTCGCCTGTGTGAATCATCAGATGCTTCTTGAGAGTATCCGTCTTGCTGAATCTCTTTTGGCACACCGAGCACTCGTGTGGTTTTTCTCCGGTGTGAGTCAGTACATGCTTCTTCAGCCTATCCAGTAGGCTGAATGTCTTGTGGCACACCGAGCACTTGTGTGGTTTCTCTCCTGTGTGAATCGGTAGATGATTCTTGAGTTGACCTGTCAAGCTAAATCTCTTGTTGCACACCGAGCACTCGTGTGGTTTCTCTCCGGTGTGAGTCATGAGATGATTCTTCAGTCTCCCCAGTAGGCTGAATGTCTTGTGGCACACCGAGCACTCGTGTGGTTTCTCTCCGGTGTGAGTCAGAAGATGATTCTTCAGAGCACTCACAGACGGCCAGTGCTTGCCACACAAATCACACTGGTGCCGCCTGGCGCGGGGGCTGGGAGACTGCTGACGAGAACTGCATGGCGGTTCCATAACGAGATGGAGGAGAGTGGCCTGAAAGCAGCAAATCAAACGAGAATTAAATCTCTGTCATTTAGCGAGATGTGTCCAGTACACCCCTTTCAGACCGCACGGCTGATATTGTCATCATGATATAGTCTACAGCAGACAGAAGTATAATTGCTATCGACAAGGGGATGAGAAACGCTACAAGTTAATGATTCTCAGGTTATTTTGTGACACAACTTGCTGGGAAGTCACTGCCTGTAGTCCACAAGATGGCAACAAGTGATGACAGACATAATAATAGACGGATCTAACAGCTCACACTTTTTCAGCTAAGTATTTTACTTCTGACGTTATAACCCTAGGCACTTGGTGGAATATTAGTACCTTTATCTTGAGTGTCTAGAATATCCTCGGTGGCTGACAGTGAGAAGTGGCGAGAATAATCTCCGACCCGGGGTTTCCACAATGCTTGGACAGCAGAGCCTCTATTGAATAGTGTATTCCGTGAACGGTGATCCCTATCGAGGGAAGCCACGAAGTTTCAGCCCCTTGCGTCTCGGGCGAGTGGGCAGAAACTTCCGGTGAATGTGGGTACCGGATACCAGTTAACCCCGAATTATTGTCCCTGATTTTCCACCATGTTTGTCCCGAATTGGGTTGTCACACCGTCAACTTGGCTCATTTCGGACCTGAGGGGTGAATCCGGACAAAAGGTAGTTACTGTACAGTACATTTTATGCTCTATATCTTGAACCATTTGTCTCAAACTAAAAACCAAAATATATTTCGATGCAGGACATCTGAGGAAATCTATGTCGTGAATTCAGGAATAGGGTAGTCCGGAGATAGCCAGATAGCCAGAACGGAAGTTGAGAAGAAGTCAAGAATACCAAAAGCGGATGGTAAACATCGTCTCGGCTTCGGCTGCCTCGTCACCCGATACCCGATCGCACCCGATGCTCCGAGGCTCGGGCTAAGCACCTCACCTCATTGGTCAGCGCGTCTCGTGTGATGAGGCGGCCGCTGACGCGACCTATGTTTACTATCCGGTGTGGTATTCTTGACTTCTTCTCAACTTCCGTTCTGGCTATCTCCGGACTACCCTATTCCCTTGAAAAGTGTGTCTTCATTTGCTCTTTTACCATCGTCTCTAGCAATTTTCAGAGCACCCTACAAGACAATATCGCATTACTTTATGGGTATCATTATTTATTATCAACTTCACAGGAAATAATCACACAATGTAATACTGAAATTACCTTAGTTTCGGTCTTAGCCTCGTCTACAATGGGCCAGTGCTTGAATAACGACCATAGCAGTTTGGGCTCTGTTGCAGATAACCGTTTCGGGTTGTGTATTTTCTTGGGATGCTTTTTGTCGTTAACCCTTTTCGAAATATCATCTTCATCATCTGTTTCGCATGCAACATAGAACCAATCAAAAGTTAGTTATGATTACAGCTGCCACAAACTTTGGGCCTGCTCAAGTCATTTTGAACAGGTCCCCACGCAGTTAATTCAAGCCACTTGAAACAGGGCCACGAACAAAGAAGAAAAGGCCGCTTGCATTATACTAAGGCAAGGAAGGAAAGAAAGCAGAAACGCGGAAATGTAGTGGGGTTAAGTGGTCATTCCAACACGAGGTTGTTCTTAACCTCCAAGCATGGTGCTCTACTCTGAAAATGGAATTCAACTTACCGCTCATGGCCAGAATGTAGAAGCACCAAGTGTTTTCCTTGACGCTGGCCATAATGCTGATCTGCTTTGAAATCATGTTCATTGGATGGCTCAAATGCCTTGTAGAGCCTCTTCTTTTCGTCGATCACATAAAATTGGTTTGACGTATATACGTCCAAGATCCGAGTCTGGCAGTCTTTTGCCGCAACGTAAAACGTGATACTGATGCACTGATCTTCTAATAACTTACAGTTTGTCACAGTTCTCAACCTTAGATTGAAGTCGATGTCGATGTTCCCGGGACGGTGAAACTAGCAAGACAAGAGTAATGGAATGGCGATCAGCTGGTTCAGGCACATTCAACTGCCGGCCGGATATCATAGCGGCCAACCCCGGGAACGTAAAGTTCAGATTAACAGAATTTTAACAAACAACACTATTAAAATTATAAAAGATGAAGCTTAATATTATGTGAATAATTATTAATATGACTGCATTCATAAATAGTTTTTTACCATTTGTGCGTACTTTCGATAATTAACCCTCCTGAAAACAAGCTGGCGTGCAATATTTATTGCAACGTTGGTCAGAATGATAAGACAAACGAAAGAGAGAGAGAGAGAGAGACTCTAAGTTTGTTTGACCTCTGGGCATTGCCCATGGAGGCTGTACTTTTTAAGAATTTTAATAAATTTGACGATTGAAAGGTTTGGAAATTATGAGCATGTAGCGTTTTTTTTTTATTGTGATGAAATATTTTGTTGAGCAAAATAAGTTAGCTCAGAATGTGGTAAGTGCAAGTAATTGCCGGCGCACTTATTATAACCTCAAGTAAGAAACGATGTTGATATTACTATCAACATTTTTTTCTTGTGACGTGCTGAAGAAAAATATACATTTCAATTAATGTATCTAAATATGCTCCCTGTTGGACTCTGATGGTAAAGACAAATTAAAATTTCAGTCAGATCAACTTCATTACTCAAGATAAATTATTATATAATTTATTTCACATTCCCTACAGATCCCTGTTATTGTGGTGATGTTTGTGGTGACTTACGACTCATGGCAGACGCGATGAAGCCTCATTGCACAACCCAGTACAGACAGCGCAAGAAGAGTAATGAGGTCAAATTGAAGATTTTGTCCCTCCTCAATTTGGCTTAAATAAAAACCGTGATCATGGTAAGTTTGACCACAGCCAAGGAAGGACGCAAGTCAGTTTTCTTCATGGCAGAGGCCAAATACTGATATTTGAAGTTTTGAAGGTTATGATGCCTGTTCAGCATTGAACAAACCTAATTCATGGTTCTCTTTGCAGAGTAAAAACAACGATGAATCGTTTAACCTCACTCTGGCAGCCCCCCTTGGCATTAATGAAAAGCGCAAAAGACCAGGGCGCCCTCCCGGACTGAGACAAGTCAACTATACAATGAGAGAACTAGCAACGGCATTTGATGTATTAATGGCTGAGTGTCCGGCGTCATTCTCTAATGAGGCGTTCATATCACGGCTGCAAAAGGTACTTTTGGTCCTTCGCAACAGTCGACATGATTTTGCCTATCTTGTGCGACACAATTAAATTTTATTCTTTTTTTCAGAACCTGAAGGAAAAGACATCATCAGAAAGAACAGTGGGAGCCCTCCCTAACTGGAACAGGCAGAGACTCCATGCCTATGATGGAGGTGGAAGAAGAAGAACCGAACGCAACCGACCAAGCAGATCCCACCAAAGAGAAGACCAGTTATGCTACGTGCACCAGGTGCAGCTATTGCCCCAGAAGATACATGGGAGATGCTTGCTTGCAGTGGTAATGCTTTTTTTGGTGACTTCATGTGACTATCTTCTTGTCTCTTCTGCAGTTTAAGGCACTTTGTAACAAATGGCAACTAAGTCGGAATGTCAGCAAACAGCAATTGGAGCTATTGGGCAAAGCGATTCCACCTGCTGACGAACCTGTTTGTGAAAATGTGGTGTGTACTGACTCATGCTGTTCAATGTTTTTTGTGATTAAATCAATGCAGTCGAATGTCACCTATATGAAACATCAAGTAATTAGTGATTTTTCTGTCATGCGGTGAAGGAGCCATCTTCACAGCAGCCTTATGTGCAGGAGCCTGTACCAGCTGGTTTTTACGAACATACCACTAGTTCCATTTCATGTGAGCAGTTTGAAGAAGAGGTGAGTGAAGACAAAATTGATGTTTTTGAACTTTAAATTGATGTGCCCAAAATTAGAGTTCATGTATGTTAATTTTTTTATGCAGATTGCTTCAAATGGTTTCAGCACATGCCCTTGTGGTGTCGCAGAAAGTTCAAGTGATGGTGAATGGGAGGCTGGGGATTGCAGTAATAGTGTAAGAAATTTGAAAAAAGAACCATAATGTAGCTGTTGAAAAGTAGTGATGATGAATTGGGTCTTTTCGGCAGTTTACTCAATTTTGAATTTATAATAATTCAAATTTCCATGGTTTGTTTTCTATAAAGATATGTATTATTCTCATGATCAGGTTACTACAATTGATCCACATGCTGTGACGCATATAAGTGGTAGCCCAACTGGTTCATCTGAGAGTTTCTCTGCTCGGAGTTATGAATCTGACATTGAGATGCCAACTGGTGTCCCTGAAAGTGACTCTTCAGACATTGTTTCTTTTGGATGTGAAGCTGGTGTACCACCTGGTGTACCTGAAAGTGACTCCTCCGGCGCTGAGTGTGAAGCAGAGGTAAGAGGTTCTCAAATAAATTGCTGTTTGCATAACCGAATCTATACCACCATTGACTTCCATATTTTGACTTTTTTCTAGCTCTGTGGCAGTATTACCATCAGACAACATCTTCACGAAAACATGCAGAATAGATCTACAGGACATGCTGGTCGATCATGCTCTGTCCAAGAAATGCAGGTGGGTGTCTAGGTTTTACCATAGTATATACTGACTTGTTTCAACTCTCAAGGAGCAGACTGGGCATGAGAATATTGTTCAAACTGCTATCCCTCACTCCTTATTTTTCATTGCGAGTCAGTAATTGACCTTTGTGAATAAAGTAGATCATAATCGGATAGAAGTGTACCTGAATGTTGAATTGCCTTACAGATTCCCAATGATAATAACAGAAGACAACTGGTTCCTGATGGGGACCCTGATGGGGACCCTGACGACTCAGAACCTGAGCCAGATGATGAAGACGATGATGGAGATGAGGATTACCCTGACGATTGGTTCAATGAAGATGATAATCAAGTGGGTCAGGGTCCTTTTGACAATTCTCCTGAAGAGCCAGAAGATCCCGATGAGCCAGATCCAGACGATCCACCTGATGATCAACCTGAGGATGAAGATGATTTTGATGGGGAGGATGACAACTATGACTTAGTTCTTGAAGAGTTGCAAGTCATATGTCGCTCCATCAATGCATGCTCTGTTAAAGAAGCTCTTGCCATGTGCCTTGCTGTGTTATCGCGCCACAACATCCCATATGAAGCTCTGATTCACTTTTTAATTATTATTAATACAGTGTTGGGAAGAGAATATCTTCCTTTCACAAAGAAGCTACTATGGCGTGCTTTGAATAGAAATGGATTAGGTATACGAATTCATGCGTATTGTAAAAGGTGCCTCAGAGGACTTGGGCTGTATAAAAATCTTGAAGGTCAAGTCATCTGTGATTGTGGACTCAATATACCAAAGTGGCAGGTAGCTTTCTTTATTGAAATAAGCTTAGCAAGACAACTGAAATCATTTCTAAGGAAACCTGGAGTATCTAGGCTTCTCTTCTCCAAAGTGTTCAGGCAGAAAAAGGTTGAAAATGCAATTGAAGATATCTATGACGGTGCATGGTATAAGGCTTTAGAGCAAGATAACGGTCCTATGTCTTCACCCAATAACTTTTCGTATAATTTCAATGCTGATGGAATGAGAGTAACAATAACTTCCTCAATTCAGATGTGGCCAATCTACATACGTATTAATGAGATTCCCATGAAGCTCCGTCAGAAGTTTTTATTCCTTGCTGGAGTATGGATTGGGCGATCAGATCCTGACATGAACTTGTTCCTCAGTGGCTTTGTGGATCAAGCTAATAGACTTGCAGCCACAGGAATTGACTGGCGTCCAGATGGAGAGCAACTTGTGAACAGTAAGTTCATACCATTGTGTAGGACTGTATACTCTAAAGCAAGATGTATAATGATGAATCAAGTGGGCCCAACTGGATATTATGCTTGCAATTTCTGCACCATACGTGGCATTCAGGCAAATGGTGTCAAATTCCCAATTTTGCCTCATCCTAATCATCGTGCACCAGAACCTCGTACAGACCAGATGGTCAGAAGAGACATGGAAAATAGGCATCAAGGCTTACTTGGTCGCTCAGTTTTGATGAATCTGGAACACTTTGACCTCGTTAAGAGCCTTTCCACTGATGACCGTCACCCAATTTTTGAAGGAGTTTTCAAGTTCCACTTGGAACTACTGCTAGACAATGAAGAAGCTCCTGGCTACGTTGGAACTCCTCGGAACAAGGCTACAATAAATATATTAGTGAAGCGAATCAGAGTGCCCACCTTGCTAGCTAGATGTCCCAGGGATCTGACTACAATAAAGAAGTGGAGAGGTCATGAATTTCGCAACTTTTTGATTTATTATGCCGTCCCTGTTCTTCGAGATGTGATTCACAATGAAAGGCACATGAATCTTCTGCAAATGCTCTCTCGAGGAACTTTTCTACTTATGAAGGACTCCATCACTGAAGAGGACTTGCAGGAAGCAGAAAGACTCTTCCACAATTATGTAACCGAGTTTGAACGCATTTTCACAGTTTCTCGCATGAGGTACAATGTTCACATACTGCTACATCTTGTGCATGTGGTGCGTCTGTTAGGAAATCTGTTTCTTCACAGCACACATAACTTTGAATCCTGGAACATGAAAATTAAAAGAAAAATCAAATCCATGAAAGACCCATTGAAACAACTAATAACAAGGCACCTCATCCAGATCTTTGTGTCAAGTGTTCCAGAAGATAATACTTTTTCCGACAGGGTAAGAAATACTGTGAGAGACATTTTGGACGGAGTTGGAAGAAAGGAAGTTACCAGACTGGGTGATGTTCTCCTCCTGGGTAAGAGTTCTCATAGACGAGCGACTCCTTCAGAACAGATGGCTCTAAATGAGAGGGGCATTCAGTGTAACATAGTGACTGAGTTTTTAAGAGCACAGTTTCATCGCTTGGAGATACGCTCTGTGGGATACACTGTGCCAGGAATGAACAACAACACCAACATCTACACCTGGGACGATATGTTTTGTTGTGTGCAGTCAATACTTAAAGTCAATACTGCAGAAAGTCAGAGATGTTACATTTTTGCGAAAGTGTATAACACGGATGAACCTCTTGACATTGTCAGCCATATGCTGCTTTTGAATGAGGATGAAGGTGCACCAGTGTATGACATTTTTCCGTTTGAGAATATTCGTAACTTTGCCATAATAGTTGACAATCCTCCTGCAACTTACATAATGC
>CABIKL010003534.1:0-10798 GCA_902196195.1 Aptinothrips rufus | reverse complement strand
GCGTTCCCTCGTCCCTTCGCTTCTTCTTACTGTCGTGGGACGCTGCTGATAATCTGTTCAACTGCGGACAAACGGTTGTGACCTCCCCAATAATGGATCCAGCGGTCATCGTTTCGCGCAAGGCGAGTTTGATAGGGGGGAGACAGGGAAAAAAAAAAAAAAGACATCGATTTCTGAGGCGACATTTCTCGCTCCGCGAGAAAAATAATCAGTTTAGCCCTGTATCATTTATCGACGGACCTGTGTCGAGAATCTAATGGCGTTTCTCTCTGAATATGCTAAGTGAGGTTATGTTGCCCCTCTCGCTACTCGAGGCTCCGTTCCGAAATGACGCTCCCTGCAGATAATGGAGCGCGTCTCATTCATTTTGTGGACAACCCTCTCCACATTTTTCACCTTGCGAAAACCGAGAAACCGCTTTGAAATAATGCCTCGGAAATCAAAATTTCTATTTGCTGAGTGCTGATTGTAGTTCCAGTTCCCTGCGCCGCGTGTGTCTTCACGACGCCTCGTCTCGTCACAAAGTCTTATTTCCGTTGTGAGGAGGCAATGAACTGCCTCCGCTGCGTGCCATCAGTGCTGCCGCGATACGCCCCGCCACGCCCCGCCACGCCACGCCGCGCCACGCCACGCCGCGCCACGCCACGCCACGCCACGCCACGCCACGTTTGGTGCCAAAAATCAGCACAGCCACATTTACCAACGTCAACGTGGCATAGAGTGGGCTTAGCGTACTCCCGAGACCGATGTATCTATCAATTCTGTATTTGATTGCGAAATTGATAAGTATCATAACTCTTCGCTTTACTGAAGTTTCGTTTTTGGAAAAGTTAATTCGTCTCTGATGATTCAAACCTTTTTATTTTATGGATAGCATATGGCAGGAAATAACGGAAGACATTGATTTTCAGTTGTTATCGCGTGTTTCATAACCTCGCTCGAGGAGACCTCCCGGCCATCTTTCATTTGCGAGTTGTCTCTCCTAAGAACTAACGAGGGTTTTGGTTTATTGGCAAGCCCCCCGAGCCCCGAGCTGCCCATGCCCGTCGAGTCCGGTGGCCTGTTGTACAACAGCCGTCGTGCGCGGGGACCCTCAATCAACTCCGAGTCTCGTTTTGATCGTTAGTCCCGATTTCGCGGTCAATTTTTGTTCGGCCTAATCAGTTTGCTTTATAGATTGCGCGGCCCCATCGTGGATCCTATGTTTCGTGCCCAGCGTCGTGCGTGTGCCTAGCCGGCACTCGTATGGTCAATGGCCGCGGCTCGGCCAAGCGCCCCCCCCATCCCCTTTCCACCCCCTCCCAGCCATCCTAACTAATTTTCTTCGCGGAGACATAAATTCCTCTCCTGTCTTCCCTTGGGGAGGAGAGGAGAGAAGCACGTCTTTGATCGCGATTAGATGCTGCTCGGCCCTTCGGCGCGGTAAGGCACATCTAACAAGCACCCCCCCCCCCCCCCCCCCCCCCCCCGCCCCCTCCCGGACGTCTCGGAACGTTCAGTATATTGTAGGACTTTGGGCATGTCGCCGATGAGAGACGCTGTTAGTCGGTGTATGTTTGGAATGAATGATCACAAAGAAGTGGAACGTGATCAAACGGGATCATGCGCCTTACAATTGTTCACAACAGCACAAGCTGGCTTTGTCAGGTCACCCCAAGGGAGCCGCCTCATTAAGAGCCCTACCGTACGATCTCTCAACCGCGCGTTCGCACGGTCTCTAAGGACATGCCTAGGACATCACAGTGAACACCGAGCAGGGTGGTGGAGAGGGTGACCGCTCGTCCCTCCGCCCCCAGCGGGCGAAGCACTCAGCGAGGAGCAGGTTGCCTAACTTCCTAATGGGTTTCGCGTGTCCTCAAAGTCGCGGAGATCCTCGCTTGGGACTCATGTCGAAAACTTGCTGTCGCGTGGAGTTTCTTCGTTCCTGTTGTCCAGATCCAGTGATCTCGCTCCACGCGAGAGTGCAGTCTAACGCTACACACATAGGCTGCGGGATAAATTTCTCATAGGGCTCAGTTTGACTTTTATTTCTGTTGGTAAGCCTGGACGAAGGAGATAGTTGCACTGGAGTCAGTGTCCGGACAGGGGAGGGGAGGGGAGGCGCAGGGAGGGCGGGGCCGCACGTATGACTTTATAGCGATCGTATCCAGCGTGTCAATGCGCGCAGGCGAGCGCATGCAGCTGCAGAGCCGTACAGTCCTGAGCGGGGCGCGCACTTCGCTCTGCGAATGCTCTGTACTCGTGAGGCGGCGAAATCAGACGAAAGCACGAGCGATGTGTGCAAGTCGCACACCTCCCCCCTGTATGGCCGGCCCAGCCTGCCCAGCCCCAGCCCGGCCTCCCGGTTGTGATTCTTTACATCGCCGGTAATAAACGCGTTGCTTTTGTCCAAAATCGGCGGGGCGCGAGTCTGTTCCACAAACGAGAGGAGTACTCGACTCCCCCAGGGCGGGGCAGGCCAGCCAGGCCGCAGCTCGCAATTCTCGTTTCCGTTCAGTTTCGCGAAGCGATCCCACAGTCCCTCTCGACCAGAGACTTGAATGTGCCGTTCGTCGAGCTCCGAAGGGAGTTGTGTGGTTTATTCCGCGATTTTTATTATTTTTATTTTCCCCCCGGCTCTTTCCACTCCACTGCCGTGCCTTTTGCATTCATAGTGGAATGGAGTTGTTCACATTTTCCCGATGTCTTGGTTATCGACGGTTAGTCGTAAAGTTCCCCTGAGAGCCAGAGGTGCTGGGCACCGTTATCCGGCCTCAAGGACCAGAGACTCTGGACCAGATCAGGAAGGCACGTATGTGTAATGATAATTTACCGTAATTTACGGAGGTCGCTTCGAATCGTTAAAAGGAAAAAGAAAAAAAAAGAAAAAGAAAATCACCAGACTAAAATCGGTGGTAGTTTGGAATAGTTACAGCTTTTAATTTACCATCAAAAAGTATGGTAAAATTACCGGTATTCCAAAAAGGGTGTATGGTCGATTCTCCCAGTGACACGAATAAGATGGGGTTGACCACTAATTGCACCTACTAACATGACGCTCTGTTGATCTGTTGCAGGTATACACTGGCATCAGTCCGCACATCGACATCCCTCCACCCACGACCAAACCGAAGGTATTTTATCATCCCAGGAACTATGACATTTTGCATTTCACCACGGCTATCACCATCTTAACGTTAAATCGAGACATAAATTTTAGGAAGCAGACCAGTTTTAAATCTGTATTTCAAAACCTTAAACTAATATTATCATGCGTATAGAATTCGAGTTCCTTCACTACAGATTTCTTTCCGGTGTAGGTTAATGCCTTGGTTCTTGTTCGGGAACGCACTGTGTTTGGTCGCAGCCTGCAGCAGACGCACACGCTACGCCACGCTACGCCACGCTACGCCACGCTACGCCACGCTACGCCACGCCACGCCGCGCCACTCCACACGGGACACCCCGCCACCCGCGCGCGGTGCTCTGCCGCGCCGTGCTGCTCTCTTCCCTGAACGAGCGTCTTCGGCAGGAGATAAAATAGGTTGAAGTGTAAGGGGCGTCTTTATGACTGTTCTGCTCTGCTCTGTGCGGCGTGGCGGGGCGTGGCGTGGCGTGGCGGGCAGGGAGCGGTGGGGTTGGTGAGGGGCGGCTGCGGCCAGCTGCCGGGGTGGACTCCACTCCACAACGAGACGCGGTACGGAGTGACTGGACACACTGCGATTTATCGTGCCGATTTATGATACATCATGTATCGTGCACTGTAAATACTTTGACGACATTTTCATATGAGGCAAATAGCGACAAATCTTTCACTCTCCGACGCGTATTGACTTTTCGTCAAAAATCAATTCGAAATTTAGGCAACGATAAAATTTACCTTTCGGCTTCTACGTGTTACTGACAAATTTGTTGGTAAAAGAAGACGTCCCAGTCCTCGATGCGGCTAGAAGAGGATGGAGCGAGGGGCAATCTCTCGCCTGTCACTTCCCCCCCCCCCCCCCCCCCCCCCCCCACCCCTCGCCCCCGTATTCCTCTCCGCGCTCCTATTTTTGTCCTCTTCTGAGCGACTCTCGATCTCATGCGTTATAACATAGCCTCGTTGCGAAACTGCCGCAGTCGCTGCGCCTGCTGCATGTGCTGCTCTGGGCCCGGCCCAACAGAAAAACGGAAAGCCAGGGGGCCAACTCGGTAGTCTAGCTAAAAACAAAAACACAAACAAAATAAAGCATATTTTCGAATGAATTCCATATAACGCGTTTTGCAGCATTCTTGATCGTTTTGGAATAGATCTCAAAACTATACTGCCAAAAATATTTTCTGTCGCCTTGGTATTTGGGTTGTGTTGCTCGAGGTTCGAGATCAAACGCGGCTAGTTTGAAGAGACTTGGTAGGAGACATGTGAACGAACGGGGTGACCGCTTGAATAATATATTTAATTCCTCTTCTTGACGCGTTGCTTCGTTTTAGTTTTTGTGGACGTCGATATCACGCAGCACTCCCACTCGTCCTTCCCGGTACTGTACCAGGAAGCCGTGCCCTGCAGAGGACAGCGGGCCCTTCCTCCAAGGGCCCTTCCACCCCTCCACCCTCCCCTCCCCTTCTTCTCCTCGAAAAGAGTCGCCGTTTCCCACGTTGAGACCGAGTTGAGTGACTCATTCTGTCCGTAAGGTCCGCGTTGACCTTCCTAGACACGTTCCTCGGTCTCTTTACCCCCCCCCCCCCCCCCCCCTGGGACTTCGCCCCCTTCCTCCGTCCCCGTCCCCGCGGGGCGCGCGAGAGACGCGCCGTGCGCGCCGTGCCGTGACAGTCGCCTGTTTACGGTGGCGTCTGGTGGTTCTCTGGAGTAAATTTTGGTCCTAAAACGGTGACGTGCTATGAAAAGAAAGGGTGGAAGTTAAAGGACGTCGGTTCTCTCGAAAGAATATTCACATTAGGAGTGCAATCGTAACGCAAGCGTGTGCCAGCCTTCCTGCGCCGTGATAAAGTTTCTGCAGATTCCCTCTTCCCTTACAGAGAACGATCGTTTTGGAACGTTGAGCCTCCTCATAGTGTCTATGCATGGTATATTTTTAATTTAACGGATTCTGCCATCTGAAATCATTTATTAGTCTAAATACAATACGTTTTCCTCGGTTTTCCTATTAAGAAACAAACAAAGAATGTCAAGATAGACGCATCATTTCCTAAATTCTTATTATAAAAATAAAACTGCTTATTATTATTATCTTGGAAAGATAATTTTTTGTAAACGTATGCATTAGGGTTTCGATTAGTGTTAACAGCTTCCCAGATATCTGGAGGCGGGGGTAGTGCCGGGTCGGGTGTTGTAGATGGGCGACGCGCGATAACTGCTGATGAGCACACCTGGTAGTGTACCCACATATGTCTGCCTTCCCGTCCCTGCCCCCAGTGAGCCCCGTACGGCCTGTATTGCAGACTGCAGTACTGCTCCTCGGCTTTGCTATTGTTTTTATTTTTCTCTGTTTGGGGTCGGTTCAGCAGCAGAAATGGTCGTAGAATGCGACTTGATCATGAAGGGAGGGGAGTTCAGACAGCGGCTCCGTTCGGTTGCTTGCAGTCTTGTTGCGAATGCCATCTTCGTCTTTCTGCAGTTTGCATTGTGGGGTTTGGGGGTTGCAGCCCCGCGCCGCCCCGCGCCGCCCCGCTCCGCCCCTGACCATGCAGTGGAGCGGGCGGAGTGCAGCAGCGCGCCTGGCGGACGGGCCGAGCGGCCGACTCCGCGCCACGCTACGCCACGCCACGCCGGCCCGGCCGCTCCTCCGGTCTCCCCTCTCTCTCGCTCAGCTGTGTCGGCCTGTCGGCTGTCAGTCGTGAGCGGACCTCGGAGCTGAGCGGTCGGCGTGTACTGCGCCGTGTTGTGTGTGTTGTGCCCTCGCCGCGTGCCCGTCCCGTGTGTTTGTGTCAGTGATTCATTGTCCCCCCTGTGTGCCGTGAGAGTGGATGCTCTGGATTAATCCACTCGCCCTCGTTGTGATCCCCCGACCCATGGCCACTGGGGCCGGGAAGTGTGTGAACCGCCGGTGACTGCCGGGACGAGTGTTGTTTGTGTCGTGGTTCGGACCGCCCCCGCAGCGCGCGCCCCGCGCCCCGCGCCCCGCGCCCCGCGCCGGGGTTCGAACCCAGCGCCCTGGCGCAGAGCGTGTCCGGCCTGGTGACCGTCGCTATGGGGGTCCTGCGATGGAGGGAGAGGGCCGAGCAGCGACGACAGGCTGACTGCCCGAAGATGGACTCCCAGGTAAACGAGACACGTCTGTTCGCTTTAGAGTTCGACCGCCCTGCAACAAAAGCGAAAGACAAGACTCGTCTAGCCCTACGAGTCTTAAAACTGCGTTCGATCAACAGTACTGTAGTCTTGATAGTTCCCTCTGGAGCGAGCATACTTGATTTACGATATTGTTCGGGCGATTAATTATTTCGCGACAAACCATCTAGTGCCAGTGCTCTGTTAATTATCGCGTTTGGACGGCCCCGCAGAGGATGCCACGTCACGTGACTCTGAGAGAGTGTCTGACTGGAGGGGGGCGTCGAGACGACCCCCAGTGCTGTTCTCGCGGCCTGCGGCTGTTGGTTGGTCTCCATCTCTCAGGACTCGCCATCAGACTGTGTGGTAGTAATTGCCAAGTTCATCAGAGCCGTTAGTAGTCCGGGCAGGCATCGTATTAGAGGGACAAGATTACACTTCCAGCCTCTTCTCGCATCCGAGTCATTCCCCGCGGCGCGGCGGCCAGCGCTAACTAATTGACGCGCGAATTCATTCGATTCCTAGTCGCCGCGGGTTATCAGGTGGTTGGTCTAGGCTAGGCACTCTGAATCATCATCTTGTCGCCGCGGTCAAGCGAGGCCGGCCCGGGGGTAATGGAGGTCGCGGTGCCTGCATGGCTGCTCGGCGTGGCGTGGCGTGGCGAGGCGTGCAGGAAAGGGGTCGCCTTTAAATGGCGCGTTTCCTCGGACGCCTCGATCAGGTATACGCGAGCCTTGCCTCCCGTTTCATCTTCCTTCGAGTCACGGAGTGAGCTTAGGGCCGGTCCCTACCAGAACCCGGCCGGTCGCACGGTGTTGCCGGCGTTCATCTTGTTGTCTGCCACCCCTTTAATCCGCGGCGGCGGTGCAAATATGACTCGGGCCTCCTCGGCTCCGCTCCTTCTCTTATACCCTTCTCAGTACAGCCCGCGAGTGTCTAATGCACTCTGACAGCGTCATCGCCACTTTATGACTGCCTGGCGTTGTTTCCTAGCCCGTGCTGCTAGGTTTCCATGGCAACTCTTTTTGAAAATGTCAACCAAACTGTTACTTTAGAAGACTTCGCTTTGAGTTTTAAATAACATTCACATGCACTTTGGGTCGTGCATTCGTTTTAAGTGCTTTTGGTAACGTTCATCACGTAGTGTTATGAAGGGGGAGGATGGAGGGGTGAGGGGGGGGGGGGGCACTCATCCGAGTGTGAGAAGGACTGCAGTATGTACGGCGATGAGCTCCTCCGCTGTCCGTTACTACGGAGAGGCGGGCCGGGCATGGGAACCCGTCATCCTTGTCGTTATTTTTACGACTCGAAGACAGAGACGCTTGCACCTTCATTTGCATGGGACACATCCATCACTCGAAGGCGAGGCTCTGGAATCAGACGGCCCGCGCGGGGCTCGGCATTACTGCAAGGAGTCTAAGTCACTTGACTCACGGGCGGCCCCTGCCGCGCCGGCCCGGCCCACGCATCAGGCCGCGTGTACGTATGTCTGCTGTTCTTTACGGACGCCCGCGTTGCACGCCGGGACGGCCGTGGAGCTGAGCTAATGTGTGGGAATGAACCTGTTGTTGTGCAGCGGAGGAGAGATTTCTCACCGTCTCGGATTCAGCAGCGCTGTCCAAGTCCATCTAAGTTGTCCGTCTTCGGTACAGTTTGTACTGTAGTCCGCGGCACCGCGGGGTGGTGGGGGGATCGTGACATTGGATGGTTGGTGCCTTTCGCGTGGCATGTCAAGTAGAACCCCTGTGGGGTGCTCTTGCTGATGAACGGCTCAGTCCAGATTAGAGCACCGTTCTGTTCACTCATTCCCCGAGCCACCTCCAGCCGCGGATACAGGTGTAAGGGGGGGGGGGAACATTTGCCTCTTGGAAATTGTCGAAGAATAGGACAGAGAGCAGGGAAGTTCCAGACCAACTTCGTCCGATGCTAACTTTCCGAGTGTCGGCGGGCGCTGTTCTTTTGTTTGTGCGCGGGACGGGCTGGGCTGAGCACAGTGGGTACAGCGCCTTGGCGGTCACTGTACTGGCGCCCTTCTCTCGAGAGTGAGCGGCCCAATGGCACTTTGTCTGCGCCGTACTGTTTGGACTGCTGGACAGAAAGGGCGTTGCGGTTATGTTGCGGTGGCGTGGCGTGGCGTGGCGTGGCGTGGCGTGGCGTGGCGCGGCGCGGCGTGGCGTGGCGTGGCGTGGCGTGGCGCGGCGCGGCGTGGCGCGGCCGAGAGCTCCTCGCCAGCTGATGGATGTGTGGTGTGTGGTGGATGTGTTGGAGAGCGCTGCGCGCTTTACTTAGCGACGACTGCTTCGCTTTCCCCACCCCAATTGTCGGCGGTGGTTGGTGGTTAGAATGCGCCCCGTGAGAACACTGCGGCCTACGCCACGCCCCGCCACGCCACGCCCCGCCACGCCGAGGTCACTGCGCTCCATTTCATTCATCTGGAAGGGATGCTGGCTTCTATCTGTCCGGCTGCCGGCTGAGCAAGCCGCTGAGACTTGGACCTGAGTCATCTGTCAAATCTCGGACGACATCTCCACTCCGCGCTGATCTGTTGACCGGAGCAGCCCGGAGCAGCCCGGAGCTACTACCCCCGGCCGGCCAAACTGGTGCCGTGCCGCGTCGGCCCGCCCGGCCTGCTGATCCGGCTCAGAGTCCGAACCGAAAGGGGTGCCGGGCCGGCCTTGGGTGGGTGTGTTCCACAACCCGCGAGGCCAGTTCCACGCCGCACGGTCTGACCGTTACGGAGACAAATTGACCGGACCTCCTCTCGGTTTGGAGCAGAATAACCTCCTAATGAGCCGCTGTGTGTCCCGGTTATAACCCCGCGGGAGCCAGTGAGCGATTCACTCCGTTTCTTTGCGGCCAGCGGGGTGCCTGAGGCGGAGGGTTGGCGAAGGGTGGCCGCAGCTCAGCCGAGCAGCCAGCCGAGCAGCCAGTCTACTCTAGACGTCTTACAGTCCTCCCTGCTCGACGCAGGCTGAGATATTTGGGTCGCCCTCGTCGTGCTCCCCGCTGGCTTCTCGACTAGAACGGTGTACCGTGATTTTGCCTTGCTTTTCTCGTACTAATATGTATCAAATTTATGGTCGACACATACTGTATCAAAATATTCGTCCTTATTTTGACGTGACAAGAGTCAAATACCGACAAAACTGCGACAGTTGGAAGATATATTTGACTTACTTTCGGCGTTTTTTGTCGGCATTTTTATTAACTTGATACGTACTAGTTTGTCGATAACTTTTGGCGGCACATCCTGGTATTATTCGACGACAAATTTGATTCCCAGGGAATGACCAAAGTACGTAAGACCAACCTTGTACAGTATACGCACTGTGCGTACCGTTCTGTACTCGGGGAAGTGTGCTGAGCCGCAGCTGCCGGGCCGTGCCGAGCCGAGCCGAGCCCCGTGCTCCTACCTTGGCAGCTGCCCCGTTGTCCTGCACGTGGTAAACAACAATAGCAGTCGCCCCCCGATGCCCCCCCCCCTTCCCCCGCCCTGCCCCGTCCCCTCCGCCCTACAAACTACGAGTTCGGAAGATTTTCGCTACCAAGACGAAGACGGCGACTCTTGGCAACGTCAGCCCCAGTCTTTTGGGGGAAGAAGCCTTACTCTGTCTCAGGTCGCGAAGCAATCCTCTTTCAGGGGAGCGTCGTTATTCGATCCGGAATGCAATGCACAGGCGCTGCAGCATGGCTCGGTACGGCTCAGGCCGGCCAGGTCCGCCCCCCCCCCCCCTCCTTTTTGTTCCGCCCCCCTTCTCCGCGTTTTCAATCAAGAGCTCCAGTGTGTGCAGCGAACAGTCTGCGGCTCTGGAGAAAATATTTTGGAGGGAGGATGGCTCTGACAAATGTTTCCGTGGCCTTCCCTAGCGCCGCCCTGCCCCACGCCGCCCCCGCTCTCGCATGTCTGCGTCGGTCCGGGGCCGGTTGGTTCCCAGGGATCCCTTACCTTCTTGCAGACCACACAATTCTATTCTCGAGGGATATCCACGACGGACAGGTCGGACCCCGGGGGGGGGGGGGGGGGGGGGGGGGGGTACTCGGCACTCGGTCTGGCGCGGACTGCCACAGCCGCCCGAGTGGATGTTTTGCACAGCCTCCATTAGCAAGCACGCCCTCCGGGGATGCCAAGGTAAAAAAGTTTGTGTTCGACGTGGTTTTTTGTCGCGGAAGATGTGACTCAGCGCGCGAGGTATGGCAGTCGAGTTGAAGTCATCAAGGTGCCCTCTCCCTCTACACTACCGCTTCCAGCGCTATCTCCCGACACAACGAACGTTTAGGGCGGTTAGAAATTCCACAACGACTTGATGCAGGGCGGAGAAATAAAAAGAGCGGGGGCAAAGAAAACACTAGTATATAGGAAAGTGAATAAGCCCCCGCTGTGAGCCCAAAGCCGCGGAGAGGGGAGGGGGGCAGGTCGGAAATCATCCCGGTGCCACCTTGCGCCGTTATCTGCCAGTGGTTTATGGCGACTCATCAGGGTGGCGGGGCGGGGCGGGGCGGGGCGGGGCGGGCGGCATATGGGGTGAGATTGTGGGCTTGGTAAAAAGAACAGCT
>CABIKL010003533.1:0-10799 GCA_902196195.1 Aptinothrips rufus | reverse complement strand
GCGAAAGTCAAGACACAGGTGAAGAGTCATCTATTTATTGACGGCCCCGAGAGCCTGAGACCCAGGCTGATGTGGCTGCCTGCGTCTCCTGCAACCACCCTGGAGCGGCCGGAGGAACCGCGAATCCGAAACATAGAAAACGGAGTATACAAACTGAAAACACTTGTAGACCGGGCAAGAAACAAAGTGACGTGATCAGTCGGCGCGGACAATAAATAAAGCACAAGGAGCCAACTAGAGTTACGGTAAGGTATGCCAACGCGACTAAGGCTTCTTCAAAAATCGCAGGAATACATTATTCGGGACTTAAATATGTGCCGATTAATTTTACGACTTACAACGTAGTATGACACAGTGTGACATCTCTCGCTTTATCAAAAGATGCCTCAACGACAGATGTACTGAGACCACAGTGAGTACAAAATTGTTTATTTTCATCATTAAGCACTAACATACATGATTCAATCGCTTATCAAGACATCGAAACACTTCACTATAAAAGAGAGAATCCGAGCTTTGGCGATGAAACATCGATCTCCCTGAAGCAGACGTGAAGGTGGATATACGAGAAAAAGTAAGTTTACTCTGAATCAGGGAAAGTTTTACCAGTTTCTCGTAGATCTTTCGACCGGCTTCATGTTGACGCTTCCCAAAGTTCTGATCCTTTTTACAGTGTTCCAAATATTTGCCCTAAAATCATTTTCGGTCGGTGAAAATTCTTTGGAACATTGCAATACAGACTGGATGAAATCACAAAGGATTTCTTCGTCAGTTGTCTCCCTTTAGGACGGTTTCCATTGCTCACCGACCTATCAGATTCTACAGAAAAAAGACGTGAATGAAAAATTCCCACTATTCATGTCTAAAAATTTAAAATACACTAGAATAATCAATACGTAACACGAATCTGCCTGCATTCTCTACAAACCAACAAGCTCCTAAGTTTCACTGTATCATTCATCTCGCATGCTGACAGGGCGAACAATAATTGTTCCGTCGGTAAAAAAGACATATTTAGTGCCTCTCCACGGGGTGGACGCACAACAGTAAATTGCATAATGGTCCTAATTGCGTCCGGTAAAGACGGTCTGCAAAGAAAGGAGGACAATATTTACAACCTCCGAACCTTCGATTTCAGGTACAATTACGTTACAAGGGTGATTTATTCATCACATTTCGTTCACACGTAGCGTTCGGAACTAACTCCGCACTTCACACTCGAGTACAGCGGCGACGCGTCCTGAGTGGCCACTGACTGGACAGAAGACAGCGCGGCGGCGTCGCACGGCGTCGCACGGCGTCACAAACGCGTGTCCAATACCGTGACGCCGTCCCAATAACTCAATCCTTTCGCAGAGCCGAGCCTCCAGGCAGGCAGGCCTGCCAACCGAGCTGAGGCAGCTTGCTAGCTGACTGAGTCTGCTGCTGCTGAGCGCTGACAGGCCCACTAGGGGTTGCAGCGACACACGCAGCACGAGGGGAACAGGAACCAGTCCATGAAGATGCCCTTGCAGTCGTTGTCCGGGTCGTACGCCAGCAGGCGGTGCCACTTGTACTTCTGCTCGCAGCCGCAGTCCCCGGAGCAGCGCTTCGTCTGAGCCTTCCTGCGGGCAGAGGAGGCGAGGAGGAGGGCGTTAGTCCTTGCTGCTAGAGTAAGGCTGTTCCGAAGTAGACTGGAGCGAAGAAAAGTCGGAGGAAGAACTGGTACCCTCGCCACTAGGGTGCCCGCGAAACAGGCTGCACTGGGAGAGGGAAAAGGGGGGGGGGGGGGGGGGGGGGGATGTTTTTCGTTCCGACTCTTATTCTCGAGAGTCTGCTTCGGAAAATACAGAAAAACCAGAACCAAGCCCAATCCAACGCAGATAAGCTCATTTTTTTTTTTAAATCACTAATTTTAAAATGACTAGGTAGCAACGGAACTCGTTTGAAAAAAGTCTCAAAATCGAGCTCAAAATGATATTAAAAATTTTATTTTTTATCCTTGGTTTCCGGGTTGGGTTACCCCAGAGTCTGGCCATTGGACCTCGTTGCGGGTGGAGCTGAGACTCACGCGCAGACTTCCTGGTGGATGGCTTGTTCGAAGTGCTGCGTGTTGACGATGGCACGGATCTTCCCCGCCGAGTTGGACGCCCAGTAGGGAGTCACTATCTCGACCTTGCTCTCGCAGGCGTCCACCCTGGAAACAAAATCAGCGACGATATTTAGAGTTTGGTTGGGCATTGTACTGGGTGAATGTCCTATGTCCTATCGACGATTATAGCAAATTAAAAAAAGAAAACGAAGATCACGAAATGACAAAAGCAATCCGTTTCAAAGTATCTGTTTTAGGATTGTTTTCGAAGAGCACACACGCGGTCTCAGATAAGGGATGTCCCTTTTCTGCATAAAGGAACCCAGTTAAACTATTTTGAACCGTATTTGGCATAGACCTATCGTCCACAAAAGAAACAGATTCTAGTGAGGTGTCATGAGTAATGGCGGATCGGTTCTTTTGTGGACGATAGTGGGCTACTCGCAGTAGATTACTCACCTTCCAGTCTCGCTCTGCGATTGGTTGTTCCGGAAGGACTGCCTCGTGGACCGGACCTTCCCGAAGAAGGTCTCCGCCCCCGACCGGACAGTGTCCTGGATGGGATCTGGCGGGGGCGGCGGGGGCTCGGCGACTGTGTCGTTCCTGGCGTCCCTCTTCACGAGGGAGCGCCTCCTCGCCGGCGCCCCGCCCGGCACACCGCCCGGCACTCCGACGGGCACCCCGCCCGGCGGCCCCGTGGCCGTCGTGGAGGCTGGCGTCTCGAACACCTCCCTGGCGGGCGGCCCGTACTGCGTGCTCATTTGGAACTCGCCGTACATTCGCCGCATCAACGACTTGTTGTCATCTATGAACCGTTCTATCCGGTCTCTGAAGCAAAAAGACATACGAACAGAATTTCAAAATTTGATGCGTAAGCGACGTTGACCAGACGGGAGCAGGACAACTCGTCCCAGGAAACTCGTCCCAGTACTAACTCGTCCCAGGTCCAGTTCGTCCCCGCCCTTTTCGTCCCATGTTAAACTCGTCCCAGCATTTTCTCAATAATTAACAGTTTTTGAAATATGTATTTAATTGCAATTTGCTTTCTGTTTACCTCACACAAATAAAAAATGTTACATTAAAAAATAGTAAAGAATGAACAATTTAAAAAATAATTTATAAATATTCTGAAAGTTATTGTATGAGGCTATCAAAGTACGAGAAAAGTACCAAAAACAATCATGTGCATATGTGCTATAATAATGTACAAAAACAATCGTGTGTATATGTGCTATAAAAGTTTGTTTTAAAAGGGGTATCAAAGTGGGAAAAAAGAAAAAAGTATGTCAAAAAGTTGTGTAAAAAAAAAAACAAGCATGTGGGGCAGGACGGTGCGGTGGGTCTTGATTGCCTGGACGCATTCCGTCGCCTTGCAGCGGCCCCAGTCCGGCGTGTGGGAGTGTTCTTTGATCGCGATGACACGGTCTTGTTCGTTAACCGTGATGCGACCAAGACACTTGCCCCTTTGGTCACACCGCCAGCTCACGCCGTCCTGACCGGTGCGGTGCTTCGTATACAAGAAGCCGCCATGAATCGCTTTTTGTGCACCCCTCTGGCTCGTGGTGTACCGCACCTTCTCGCCCTGCCCCGCCATCGTCAATACTCCGAGCAGCGAATACTGTATCCTTGGCGAGCCCAACAATGCACCACGGCACAGAGACACTTGGGTGGAATGGGACGAGATGGGGCTGGGACGAGTTAGCACTGGGCAGTGGGACGAGTTACGAAGTGGTACGGGGACCAGCTGGACCTGGGACGACTTAGTGCTGGGACGAGTTACCTGGGACGAGTTGTCCTAGATCCCCGATGATTTGTAAAGCTAAGAAATTTGCTTTTACTCACAAGGCGCTTATATCCAGGTGCACTTCAACATCGCTAAGTGGGACCCGGTGTCCGGCTGGAAGAAAAACTTCTTTATCTGGAGATTTGGCGAGTTTTGCAAGTCCATGGAAGAGGTCCATCCTGAGACCTGGAGATTAACATTCATCGGATACAGACCACCCGTGCCGCTCAGCTGCCCCATCACACCGGTAAGGCGATGCGGTGTGTGGCTACCGAGCTGGTATCCACCCGCAAAGGAACTGACTCCGCTGCACAGAAGTCTCATTAAATGCTAACAAAGCGTTTACAGTTGTGATTGGCAAAATTGACTGGGTTCAGAGGCATTTAAAGTTGTACAGAGTGTTATGAAAGAGCTCTCTTTATGTCAGCTGCAGCTTTAAAAGAATACGCGGAAAATTATAGCAAACTCCGGCCGCTAGGATCGCTACTAGCGCTGGTCCAACTCCGTACACAAGTCGATGGGACGCACCGCATTACTTTGGTGAATATCGCTGTTATTAAGATGGGTTGAGTACTCGACCCGATTTTTGGTCAAATTTTAAGCTGCGACATGATGATATTTTTAAAATTGTTTCACCAATAATGCTCGAGTAATCGCCCGTGAACCTCCGAAAGCCGTAGTCTTGGTCCCGAGGGGCTGAAACACAGTTTGTTCCAGGGAGTGCGGCGCAGGGAAGTCGTGTGGAACAGATATCAGCTGCAGAACTTCCCTGTCCTGCCGTATGGCAAGTTCAGGTGGACCCAGCAGTTCAGACACGCAGAGTCTGGCGCCATCTTGGGAGAGCGCTGCGGTGTATTCAAAATCGTCCCGAGAGTGACTCGCTGACTTCAATCGCGATTGACACCAATTTGGAACTTCGAGTTTGTTGAGTATTTCTTTGTCTGACAAAGGATTAGAAAGGACCTTAGGAACGTTTGTTTGGGTTTTCAAAATTGGAACGGGTCTTGCAATTTGCTTGGCATTACACGAAACTCTGACTAAATGACATTCTTTTTGGAGAAGTTTGATTAAGTGAAGCTTGTCCGTTTCTGACATTAAACAATTCTCTCTTATGACTGAAATTTCAAAGGACCCTTTAGAGCAAACCCCACTACAGCATGTATGATAAGTAATGATGTGCTGTGCCCACCTGCGCTTGGAAATTTTTACAAGACAATGTGGGCAAAAATATTTCTGGTCATAGTGTGTCGAAAAGATGTTAAAAAGGCGAAAGAATCTCTCAACGGCCTCCTCTTCGTCCGGCTCTCCTTCTTGGTACGCCCCGAGTGGGGTGAGCACGTGAAGAGACTACCTGAAAAAGTGAAACATCATTTCATCTAAAAGTTTGACCAGTCCTGAAACAAATAAATGAGTATTATTCAAAAAGCTTACCTTTGCAGAGTTAGATTTCTTTAGCCTTGTACTCAATGGTTCGTCGGCTAACTCGTCTTCACTTGAAGATTGATAACGTTTGCGCTGAAACAAAAAAGGAAAGCTTTACTTTTTAAGTATTTTTGGGATAAAAACGTACCACTGGCGTTTTGTTTAAGTTACCTTGCTCTTTGGTGCAGGGATGTGTCTTTTGTTCGTAGCAGAAGTTACTCTTGTAGGTGGTTCTTTGTCAAGTTCTTCATCTGCTTCACTCTCGTCGGAACAAGCAACTATTTCCACGGACTTGTGCTTCTGTAAAATAAATAAAAAAAAACGTCCGTGTTAACGATTTTTCAAATACGAAATAAAAACGTACCACTTGCGTTTTGTTTACCTTGCTCTTTGGCCCAGGGATGTGTCCGGACGGACCAGCTTTCGGTTCTAATGATGAGGTGACTTTGCCCTGTGAAACGAGTAACAATGACATCATTTTGCGAAAGATTTAATGAAAATGGAGATACTGTTAAGAACGGTGCGTGAAATTTACGTGAGACTCGAGCTCGTTGAAGAATCCTCGAGCCAAATCACGGAGTTCAAATCGGTTTGCTGAGAATGACGTTTCCGTTCGTATGTACTTTAGGGCGATCTTTGTATTCAGTTCGTGGAAAGTACATGTGAATTTTTGGTAAAACACTTTCTTGAATAAGTGACACTGTCACGGCTGTTTCGACAGCTTCATGTCCATGTTTTGCACGCTCTGAGGTCAGCAGCTGATAGTTTCTTTTTGCCGTTGGTTGAGTGTGATTTTCATAATCGTGTATTTTTTTTCTGTAAGTTCACATTCAGGACACCTCCTGCGGTTTCAACAAGTGTCCGCATGCCGCGCCCAGTTACCCTTCCAGGCAGATCATCAAGCAGGTCTGGATTGATGTCTTCATCACACAAGGTGAAGGTGTTGCCAGAAATGTTGACGAAGAAGGTGTTTCGCTTCCAGTCTCTGGAACGATCGCAGCATTCCCGGATTTTTGAGAACCTTTCCCATAGCGAAGCAAGGCCATCCGGTATAAACACCACAATGGGACCTTTCTTTTCTTGTGGAATTTTATTGAAAGAGACACGCCTCCTTCTGCGGGTTTTCTGCCTCGCCACTCTTCTAGCGTGAATCCTTGGATTGGCCCCTTGCGCCATGTCTTCGTCATTGAAATAAATCCTAAGCACCTGACAACTCGGTTCCAATGCTCTCCGATCTTTCGGTCGTAGCGCCGGCCCTCTCCTAGCCACAGCTTGCCATCGTTGTCTGTTATATGTTGCTCCAAAGCACTGAAGTGTCTTTCGGTTTCTTTCTTTTTGTTTGGGTCTCTGAAGTAGCAGGTGACAAGTTGTGTTGAAGGGAGTTTTTCAAGTTTTGTTTCATGTTTTCCTGACATCATCAGTTTTGCTGGTCAATGGTTCCATAATACGCCACTAGATGGCAGCACAGTCTGTGTGTGGCTACGTCGACGGCTACGTCTCCCAAAATTAGCTGCCACCGCACTCTGAGCGGTGAACCAACCGCTCGGTCGAACGCCGTGCGGGCCAAACCGTTAAAATAGATGATCAGTTTTTAAGTAATGTGGTAAGTTCTCAGAAATTTCTTTCAAACGTTCGGGCAAAATATACAAAACATGATTGCTTAAGTCCATGTTTCGACTCCAAACGGAAGAAGGAACGTGACTTTCCACTTGTCCCAAACAATCAAATATTAAAATTAAAATAAGTCGCACAATGTTTCATTCCAGCAAATGTCATGATAAAGGTGCAAAATAAAAGGAGGTGGAAAGTATGGAACTCAAATAAGGATTTATTTGGCATCATTTTTTGAAACAAATACTGAACAAATTTGTCAATCAAATGGAAGTCGAAGAACAAGCCAAAGTACACCAACAATTGCAGGGGGTGAGGCGGTTGTGTTCGCTTCCTGTCACCCCGCCCCTTGCCCTTGCTTGTGTGCTTCGGCTTGTTCCTCGATACTCACTTGGCAGAACGCAATAACGTCTCTTATCGTGATATAAGGCTGCATTGAGGCTCTTTTGATAGAAGCCAGAACCAGGTACTGCACCAATGGACTGCCCAGCAGCGCCCTGAGAAAAGCCACTTGCCAGCCCGAGTGTCGCATTGTTATTTAAGACGAGAGCTCATCTTGTCTGCTACCAGGATAATTGATACTTGGACGGAGGATATATTTCCCCCCAGTGAGAAATGGTTAGTCGAAGAGATATCAAAGCGATATCGATTCGATACTTTGTGTCGAAACGAGGTCGTTTCGATAACCCATTTTCAATGGGCCTGCTCAACCTGAGGACAAATTTGTACTCAAAGTTTTTGTTGAGTTGTGCCGATGGGCTATGTGAAATCGGTGCGCCGTGTTGAGACCGCCAGGTCGGCGCCAGAAGCTCTAATATTTGATAATTGATGGTATTTATTGTAACCGTTATGTTGGGCAGGGCGATGATACAAACAGATCTTAGAGATTATGGTACGAGAGAGTACGACACACAACGCCACAGGGTACAGATGAACCACGGGGCGCGGAGACGGACAGGGAGCGCCAGGGAAGGACTGCCTAGGTTGTCGGGCAGCGAGACGGCGTAGAGCTTCAAGGCAAGGTGTATAGAAGGGTTGACTACTTTCTGACTTGACTGAAGCGACACTCTTTGCATATATAATTTCCGGTGAGCCAGCCTGGCGTCATGGTGGGAGTAAGCAGGCGTGGAAAGGAATCAGCATCCCGCGTCCTGTGGCGGTGGTCAGTGTCAACCAGGAGGCCTGCTCAACCTAGTCAACAGCAACGCCAACCCAGACCTCAGGCTGGACCCAGGAAGAGGCAGCAGCAGTCCTGCTCTCAATCCAACACCGGTTCCAGTGCACCGTCATCATGTGAAAGGTACTGTCCGTGCTTCAGGTGTGGAAGACGCCACGATCCCCAAATGTGTCCTGCTCGTGCTTGGCAGTGTTACAGAGGTAACAAAAAGGGTCACGTGAAGTCGAAGTTGAGTCTGAGTCAGAAACAGGCTATCAACATCAAGTGTCTGTGGAAGAGGAAGTGGAGAACATCCTCAATCTCCGTCCGATTCCTTAGCTGTGATATAGGGCTGTGAATTTTTGTTGTCAATCATGTCGTCTGATTTTAGCCTTTGATCGTTGTTGTTACTATTTGTTTTACTTGTATTATTGTCATGCGTAGTCTATGTTTTAAATTGTCTCAATGTTTGTCATAGAGTCCATGTTTTTGTCACCATAGGATCTCTTCGTTTCAATTGTCTCAATGGTTGTCATAGAGTCCATGTTTTGTCACCATAGGATCTCTTCGTCAAAGTCCGCCTCTACTATTGTCATTGTATGTGGCATCTAAATGTATTCAATTCGAGGTCGACACCGGTGCAGGCGCCAGTGTCATGGCCAAACCTCATTTTGATTCATTGTTTCCTAACGTCAAATTGTCTAAGTCTCGCATCATTTTACATTCTGTTAATGGTATAATCTCTAATGCTGGTGAACTAGAAGTTAATGTTCAATTCAAAGGCCAGCATAGTCAAAAACTCAGTCTTATTGTCTGTGATAATACCCCCCACTTCATGCCTTTATTGGGTAGAAGTTGGCTGGATAAACTAATTCCTAATTGGAGGTCAAGTCTAATTCCACCTAATGTTATGGCAAACTCAATATTTTCTAGTGTCCAACCTCCGTCAGTAGATTCACTTAAAATGCTTTTTCCAGCAGTTTTTAATGCTAATGCTGATTCATGTATTGTTGGTTTTACCGCTAAACTTGTTTGAAAACCTAATGTTACTCCTGTTTATGCAAAAGCATATCCAGTTCCTTTTGGCATAAGAGACAAGGTGTCTCTCCACCTAGATAAAATGGTCACTGATGGCAAAATAGTCCGTGTACGCCAGTCAGATTGGGCGTCACCAGGTTTAGTTGTTCCCAAAAAGGATGGGTCAATTAGATATTGTGCAGATTATTCAACCCACTGTGAAGTCAACAGTGAAGTCATCATGACTGTAAGCAAGTCATCATCAGTAAGTTCAATGCTATTTCCTTTGGGAACAAGCTCATACCTTTCTGCCTTTTTGGTTAAAATGGTGTCTTTGTATATTTCATTCAACTTTTGTATGTTTTATGATTGGTTGATAACTCAGTGTCAGCACAATACTTGCACGACACCTAAAATCTAATTGTGTTTAGCTTTCGCTCTATAATTCTTTTGTAGTCTGTGAGCGTTTGCTCTGTCAGTATTGCATTCCAAAAACACCTGTGCTATCTTTTAAATCAATTCTTGGTAATTGGTGTTCTTTGTCTTCAACTCAGCTCTGGTTTCTCAGCCATTGCTCTCAAGCTATTTGCCTTTTATTTAATGTATCTTGAGCTCCAGCTCTATTCGTCAGTGTATCAGCCTAAACAGCTATGCATTTAGTTTAATTTTCTTAATTCAGATTGTTACTTTGTAATGTATGTATTCTGAGCCAAATCGCTCTGTTCTGTAGTACAAACCGTAGGTACGGTATATTCAATACAATTCTCTCAATTCAATGCAGGTATTATTCTTAGTCAATATGTCTTAGTTGTGTCAATGGATAATTGGCTCCTGTGCCATTATTTAGCCTCAGTGGCACAATCTGTTCTTGTAAAGTCTATGTTTTATTCAATTCTAGTTCTTCGTAGTCCTTTCAGGTATAATTATTCCGCCCCAGTGGCACATTGCATAAGTGTAAGTCTCACTTCTTTCTTGCCTTAGAGGCAAACTTGTATTTTAAGTCTATCATTTCATCATAACTTAGCTAGGTTAGTATTTGTTTCTCTTATTCTAGTGAGGGTAGGAGAGGGTTGTATAATATTTAAGTCTCTGTTGCAAAGTGTAAAGTGTTCTATAACATTCAAGTTTCTTTAAGTGTTCATGTTAAGTATAAATGTTCCATAATGCAAGTTTCTTAAACTGTTCTTTAACATTCAGGTTTCTTAAAGTGTTTCATAATATTCAAGTTGCGCTTCAAAATTGAAGTGTTATCTTTGTATACCTTCATTTCTAAAGTCAATGCATCTTATTGTAATACTATAAATTGAATTAAAATTCAAGTTGCTTTTGTATATGTTTTGATCAATCCGTCTTTAGGTACTGCTAACTATTAAGTCATTCAGTCGTATCTTCCTTGCAATTCGTATCATCCTTTTCATTCCTGTCAGGCATAAATGTCTGATATTTCGTAATAAAAGTTCATTCTTTTAGCCCATTCACTCATCAAATAAAGTACTCATCAAATAGAGTTCATCCAGTGTATGTCATTCGACTTGTCTGTAGTTTTAAGTTCTTATTGGTTTTTCAAGCTAGTACAAAAACTTCACGATTTGACTCCTTTTGGTGCCTGATTTTATATTAATTCATCGTCTTAAGTACGATTCATCGTTTTAATAAAGTATGTAATTCTAGAGGTATAGTGTGATAAGTTTAGATATTAGTGCAATGGTTTGGTAATTTTCTTCATCGGTGACCTTTAT
>CABIKL010003532.1:0-10803 GCA_902196195.1 Aptinothrips rufus | reverse complement strand
GGCTGAGGGATGAAGGCTGAGGGCTGTGGGCTGAGGGATGAAGGCTGAGGGCTGTGGGCTGAGGGATGAAGGCTGAGAGCTGTGGGCTGAGGGATGAAGGCTGAGGGCTGTGGGCTGAGACATGTGGGCTGAGAGCTGAGGGATGAAGGCTGTGGCCTGAGGGCTCGGGGCCGGCGGGGCTCTGGATGTCTGTGTAGACTCAGTCCTGGCGGCGTCTCACTTCGATTTGCTCCGGTTCGCTATGACCGCCTCGCCGCGCCGGATCGAAGAGGGACGGGCCGGGACGGGACGGGCATGGGGCAGCGGCTGTGGCCAGTAGCCCAGCCGGCCAGTGTTACAGACCGGACCGCCGCTTGGGTGTCGGCGCAGCGCACTTTGGCCGCAGACTTTCTCTATCATCGAGTTATTGCAACAGACAATAAGCCACGCCAAGCCACGCCACGCCACGCCACGCCACCGCACCCCCGGGGAATATCCCCACCCTTAGACGTTAGTGCAGTAGCAGAACCACACTGCTACTCTGATAAATGTCACAACACCAACAATATGCTCTTTTAACGTACTTAATCCACATAAATGTTTTAATGAATTCCATGATGCATTCTGCATGTAGGTGCAACTGATTGATGTTAGTCCCAATAATACCATAGCTGAGTCAAAACAACTGTCAGGTGAGCATGATGAATTTCAGCACTGCTTGCGAGTATTGAGGTATATAAGATGAAGTTTACCTGTCCTCTGTTGACAAATCCATGCTTGTCTGCGATGGAATCAGCTACATCCTTCCCATCGGGGATGTGCACAGCAAATTCATTGTGGAATATAGGTTCACAATCACAGAGGGACCAAAAACCCAACGACACAATCACAAAAACTGCACTTGATTTCACTCTCATTTTCACAAATTGAAATGCCTGTCAAAATTTTCTTCATGAAATATTATTTCTTCAAGATCCCAAAATCTGCAACAAACGAAAGATGAAATGAGATTAAAAACGCGAAAAACTTAATACATTTCGTACAGGAATCATTATTGATTAAAATATTGAACTTGAAGTGCAAAAACTGTGACATTCCTCAAGGAAGTTTTACATTTGCGTAAAGAGTGAGGGAATAGATTTGACAATTCTTCCAACTTGCTCCATCAAGTACTGATTCAAAGCTGAATTATGTTCATCAAAAGAAGATGAACATAACCTTAAAATCCAACATCCAATCTAATTAAAATATTAAAATGTGAAGGAAATAAGATTTAATCTTATTTTTCTGGAATTCAAAATTGTAAGGTAAAATATGCTAAAAGAATATTTATCAGAATAAACATACAAAAATTTTTTTTTAAAAAAAGAAAAATATATTTTGAAAATCAGACAGTTTTGTTACCATAAGGTAATACAAATTAAGAGAAATTGACGTCCTCAGCCCGAGTACGTCGAATATACACTTAACTTTTGAACGAATGAATCCTTACCAGTGCAATATGATGGATTCGATACTCAGAACTAAGTATCACTCCTTCTCGATTTAGGCCAAAAACAGCACTCAAGTAGAGTGGCAGCTTTTAGATGATATCGTGAAATATCTATTTGTCCTTATCAACATATTGAATCCTTGTTCCACATTGCTACCACATCTTTATAACGTTGCGACTGACACTTCATCCAGCACAACACAACCAAGCAAAACACCAACAGCACGGCAGCACGGCACAAACACACCCGAGGAGCACTGCTCGACGAAATCTCGCAGACTGTTTTTTTTCTGTTGTTTTTTTGTACTGCACGGGAGGAGGCTATACCGCTGCCAACTGCGTTCGTCGAAAGATAAGCGTTCTCATTCCTTATAGAAATGAAAGAGTCTCCCATAGTTGTTTAAATAAACAAGCAGAATTACTCTTTCTCATCGTAATTTGATATTGCTATTGAATATTGTCTTAAAATTGAATTGAATACAAATGTGCGAAAGAAAAATTTCTCATTTAGCGATGGGCACTTCCCCCAATAAACTCCAGAGCTCGCTAGTGTTCACGTTCTCAGTACAGTCACGAGAGTATAAGAGAAACTACGCAAGTTATCTTCGCCACGCATACATTTTTTGGCGTTCTTTGTTTAATATTCGATACATTTTTTCATGAGTGCAGCTTAGGTTCATAAGAATAGTGGCAAAAGCAACTGCCAGTTGCACTGAGCGCCTTCTCATAGTTTATCCTCATTGGTCGGACAGCGGCACAGCGCCACCTCTCGGGAATCTTACCGAAACTCGCCAGCAGCTGTCAGCTGTCTTCGTCTTCTGGTCTGCGAAATACAACTTACACACGTGAGGATTAGCTTTGTTGGAAACATGGCTGTCAAAATTGGCAAGAAAAGGAAACATCAGGTTCAGAATGTGCAAAATGATGAGGAAGAAAAATTAGATCGCCCAGCTCCAAGCAGGTCTTCAGATGAGCCTCTTCCCAAGAAGGTATTTCTCTTTCTAAGTTGCTTTTTTCAGGTTAGGTTATCAGAAAGCAATTGAGCCAATTTGGTTTTATTTATATGGAACATCATGAAAACTACTGCTATATAGTCACTGCTCCCTCTAATTATTTGATATTGATGTCATGACGACCGTTCCACTAGCTCTTTGTATTTATCATTTTTCACTGTTCTAGTCGAAGTGGCTAAACAAGCAACGAGTGCTTGTATTTGCTGCTAGAGGAATATCTCATAGAGACCGTCATCTAATGGAAGATATTCGTACTCTCATGCCACACAGTCGCAGTGAAAATAAAATGGAAAGGAAAGAAAACTTATTTGTCGTGAATGAGGTAAGTAATGGCTTATTGTTCTCTACGAATTTAATATTCGTATCATACCAGTATCTGCTGCAACTTAACTATGGTCAATCTCTAACTGTGGTTCCAATATTTTCAATATGATCTTTTCTTCCAGATCTGTGAAATGAGAAATTGCAATAAGGCAGTGTTATTAGAAGGAAGACTTCACCGAGATCTTTATATGTGGCTTGCTAACGTGCCATCTGGACCATCAGCCAAATTTTTAGTTGAAAATGGTGAGAGTCAGATGAAAATTAATGTTAAGATTTTTTTGTTACATTATTTCTCTATCTTTGAACTTGGGAGCTCTTCTTGTTTCTTTCCTATAACTATGTACCAGCTAGTTGTCTGTTTGCTTTGTGTGTTATTGTTAAATGCTTTTGGTTTGTTCCAGTATACACTATGGCAGAACTAAAACTGACTGGCAATTGTCTGAAAGGTTCCAGACCATTGTTATCATTTGACAAGCAATTTGATGAAACTCCACATTACCAGGTCCTGAAGGAACTTTTAATTCAAGTGAGAAATTTTATTTTACTCTTTTTCCTGTATTTGTAAGCCTCCTATAACTTTACATACAACTGTTATTTTGTTAAAACTAAATTAAATTTTTGTATTATTTGGTTCAACAGATTTTTGGAACTCCCAATGGTCACCCCAAGAGCCAACCTTTTATTGATCATGTTCTTACATTTTCAATTCTTGATAACCGTATATGGTTCCGAAATTATCAGATACTGGCTGAGGATGGAGCTCTGGCAGAAATTGGTGAATATATAAACTCAAGCTTGCCATATTCTAGATTTCTTTTATTACGTCAATTTGTAATTAATTTATGATTTTCAGGACCGCGATTTGTGTTGAATCCCATTAAAATTTTCGAGAACAGTTTTGGTGGCTCCACTATATGGGATAATCCTCATTATGTTTCACCGGCGAAAGTAAGTTGATTCCGCAAACTATTTTAATAAATATTTTCACTTCTTTGGTTTGATTCTTATTTTTCAGCAGTGCTGCACCTACATGCAATTTGTTCTTATTTTTTTTGCAGTACCGACGACTCATGAAGAAAAGCGCTTCTTCAAAATATCTCAACAGAATCACCCAGAAGGCTCATAGTGACTTCATTAAGCCAGGAAAAACATATGCTCTTAATGACATTGATGATATATTTGCTGGTGACGCATTTGAGAAAGCTACAGAGATTGTAGAGAAAGGGGAAGAAAAGAATGAAGCAGAGAGCTCAAATCTACTGCAGAATAGGAATGGGCTTGACAAGAAAAAGAAGAAAAAGAAGAAAACAAATCAAGGTAAGCTGCCTGTCAAAAGTGACCAAGATGAGCAGGCTCCTGAGAAAACATCGCCTAAGAAGAAGAAAGATGTCCCTCTTGTATTGACTAAGGTTAAAAATATTAAAAACAAAAAAATTGCAGCCATGAAATTAAAAAAGGCAAAAGCTAAAGCAGGCAAGGCTAAGATTCAAACTGAATGAATAATTTGGTAAGGTTTACTGATGAACTGTGATTGTTAGACAAGAATAAAACAATTCCACTCAAAGCTTTTCTTATTATTGTCCTTTGAAATATTATCAGAGAAAGGTTGACGTTTTCTGCTTACACATAAATGAGCCTAAAGGTATTCTAGATACCCCAGTTTTTTTTTTTTTTTTTTTTTTTTTTTTTTTTGGTCTCCCCGGATAAACTTAAAGTGAGATTGTGAAAGTAATTTGGTTTTACAAGTTTTATTAGCTTATCAAAACTGTACACAATATGTTCAATCACAGCTCAAGCACTCATAGTTAAACACACACAAAACAAACACCTGACTCTCAGGACGGCAGCTCCTAACAGGTTTATTCATTGACATATCTCAGGTGAAATATCATTTCAAATTTATTTACAATCCTAGCTCTTGAGGCTTTGTATTTGCTGGTTACTCTTTTTGTCTTACCTCTTGCTTGAAAAATTAAGAGGATTCTATCTGCAGGCGGTAGAACATCCTGCGAAGCAATAACTCTGAGCAATGTATAAACTTGTTATGAGCTGTAACATCCATTTTCAGCATTTACAAATAAATTCTTAAATTATGACACATGGCATTATCGATACGAAAGATCGATTTCTTAGAATATTATTATATACTATATTAATTTTAAAACAACAATAACAACATCACTTTTGTATACAGCACCCATTCAATCATGGTGTTTGATGCATAATAGCATTGGCTGAACAATTTAGTTTTATCGAGTCCTGCTCGTTTCTAATCATTTTGTTATGGAATATGAGTATGCAGAGGTCAAAGCTCCTGGTACTACATTACAAATTTGAGCTTTATGTTAAGAAATATATTACACAGTGGCATAAGATTGATCACAAAGTTAAATAGTTAGAATACAATTCAACAAATCAACTCTTTTATTGTAGTTCACTGGGTATGACCTAGGCATCAGAGAACAAAATTCAACATGTAATGTAGGAAAAGTTACAAATTTACTCAATTTAATATGCAAGAAACTTTACTAATGACTTTTTGCACCAATTAGCTCATAAAAATTTGTCATTGCAAAATTTGCAAACAGTAACCTGTTTTTAAAAAATCAGTTATTAATCTCGTTGACAATACTGTTTAAGATTTGACACTGAGTACAAATCAAACACAATTTTTAGATAAATTGCATTCTGGTAACTAGCATTTTCTGGAAACCAAGAGAAGATGACTTTTATCGAGCACTCAAATCCAGTTGGATAATGGCATAATTGTAAAATAAATACAAAATTTAACCACAACAAAACCACTGTTCAAAAAAAATAAAAAATTCTTAATTTCGAGGTAAATGATCTGAAACAGCTTATTAGTTCATGTGGGTAAATGTAGCAGCGATTTTCCCTGCTTTATTTTGCTCCGATTATTACAGGGTTGAGCTACCTAATGTAATGGTTAAGAAATGCACACGCTCATGGGTGAACACTTTGAACAGGTTGGGATTGGAGAATCTTTCCCATTGTCTCATTAAAACTCTGTATCCAAAACGAGTCAGAACACAATCAGTCAGTTGACACTTGGTGAACATCTGTGCTGAAAAGTATAAAATGACAAAGGAATTGAAGAGTTATCTTGATGGACAATTTGATTGTTTTTCAAGAAAATTAATGGAAGGGAAGAAAAGTAAATTTGAGCACTGCACTTTGTGCAGTCATGTCTGTATGCACCCGGGTGTGCAAAGTCTGAGGGGGTAGTGCGGACCGCAGCCTCCCCCAATCCACACCACAGCGGGCGACTTGTTCAGTCAGAATCAAAAGATCAGGATCAGGATCGGGATCAGGACGCGTGCTTCACATCTTCCCCGAGTAGTGGCTGCCGATGTGGCTGGGCGGCACCCTGTCGCGGTGGTCGCGCTGCTCCCGGTCCCGGGGGTTCTTGTGCGAGTACCTGCTGCCGGGCCGCGAGTGCACGATGGCGTAGTGGTCGCTGTTGGTCGACACGGACCGCGTCGAGTTCATGGTGGAGCCCCCCGACGTGTAGCCCGGCTTGCCGTTCAGCGAGTACCTGCGACAGAGAGGGCCCGGTCAGACACACGTGCACTCGCGGGGGTTGGACGGAGTTAGAAAGCGAGCAGACGGTGGACCCTGGTAAGAGAAGGGCGCACTAACCCTTCCCAGCAGAAAGCGACCTCACTGGATCTTCAAGACCTTTTTTTCGTCTCAGAACGTCTCACAGTGAGTGAGTTATTTCTTCGCTTGGGTGTCCTCTTACAATGACTTGCAGCGGTTAAAACTTTAAGATTAAAGGCGTTAGCTGGCTGTTACGTTATATTTCTGTCATTCCCTTTGCCTGTTAATAATCCAAGAGTTACTGGTCAAAATCGTAAAAAAAAAAAAAAACCGCGACGAAAGTGTCCATTAGTTCTGATTAGCGAATTACAGCAGTAATTCATATCCAGCAGCCAAGCAAAATTATGTTGCGATGGGCCGTACGCACCCCAACCCAGTGAGAAATTGTGATCGAAACGACGTCGATTCCTTGCCGAACCGACGCGATTTTAGAAGAAAAAGCGTCGAATCGATGTTGACTGACCGACACTTCCTCACTGGGGACTTTGGGACTTACTTCCTGCAACTGATATACTTTACGTTTTCCTTTCCTTTTAAGCACATTCGTGCTAATCAGGCAAAACAAAATTAAATCCAGCGCAAATTAAGAAAAAAGAAATTTCTCTTTCGACTGAGATGTTCCTCCCTCCCTCCCTCCAGGAGGGCGGTGCGGGGCGGGGCGGGGCGGGGCGGCCCGGGGTGAGTGGAACGTTAGTTTCACCTGGATCCGTACTGTGAGCCGTGCCAGGACCGGTAGGGGTCGTAGTCCTCGATGATGGACGGCTCCTTCTCGATGACCTCGGTGCGGGCGCACGAGCAGGTCATGGCGGAGCAGAGGAAGCAGTTGATGATCAGCATGATGGCGAAGAGCACCCCGAGCGCGATGCAGAGCCACAGCAGCCAGGGAGGGTGGACGCCACCATCACACAGCTCGGCGACCACTGCGACAAACAACAGAACGTCATTGACACGACTGAAAAAGTACAATCTATGGAAAAATTAGATTTTTTTTATTTTTACCCTTTAAGATAATTCTACGTTCCAGACCAGGGCAGGGGTGGGCTGGGAAACATCGAGTGAGAGGAGTTTTATGGACTTTATGAGAGTGCGAGAGAGATGCAAGAGCGGCGCTGCCGAGAACGCCTGTTGGGTAGGCAGCCGGCTCGCTGGGCTCCTGGGCGGGTGGCCTACCCAGCGAGGCGCTTGGCCGGCCCGCCCTGCACTGCCCTCTCAGTGGCCCGCGGCGACCAGCGGAGTATCGGCGGACTAGAGAGCCTAGAAGGAGAGAGGCGACAACTGTCATGGCGGCTGCCGCCCTGGGATCCAGCTGTGCCCGCTCTACCCCGCACCCTCACCGCGATTCCAGGTCGCGGCGCTCTGCGCATGCGCTGTCCCCAGCTGGATCCCAGCGGCTGCCACGGCCATTGCCGCCACGACAGTTATCGCCTCTCTCCTTCCAGGCTCTCTACGGCGGGCTATCGTTCCGCGATAGCCTAGCGCCGTGCAGGCAGGTCATCTGCATAGTACACCTCTCTCCGGCCGCTACCTGTCCGACCCGACCATCTCTCCAGTCGAGACAAAGACAGCAGTACAGGGCGCGGCGGGGCGGGGCGGGGCGGGGTAAGGTCATCGTCCCTCGCCGAGGGATTGCCGACAAGTTCACGACGTCAATATAGCCGTCTTACACCGTGGAAATCACCCATCACGAGTCTCCGTATCTCCCTCCAGCAGCCGACGCGGCTGGACTCGGCGAGGCAGCCGCTTAGTGCGACTACCAACCAGCGGGGCGGGGCGGGGCGGGGCGGGGCGAGGCGGGGCGGGGCGCGGTGCCGCGAACTGAAAGTCAACTGCTCAACATGCCCCAAGAGTCGAGCGGTATCGTCACAATGAGGAGGAGGGCGCCGTGCTCAGCAGGTTTCAGAGAGCGAGAGGAAGAGTAGCCATCTCGTGTGGACCTCGGCTGGAGTCTCCAGCGAGCCCAGGCTGGAGATCAGGCTGGAGCGACACGGTCCGCTGGACATGAACAGCGAACCGCTGCTGCACAGCTCCTGGCGGCGCTCAGAGGAGCAGCTGCAGCTGTCCCGGCCCGGCCAGCTGTGCACCTGACTGACACACCTGGCCGCGAGACAAGCTGCGACCCTGGGCGGGGCGGGGCGTGGCGGGGCGTGGCGTGGCGGCACTGTGCGCGGGCTTGCTGGCCAGGTTTGCATTGCGTATTATGCGCAGCACGCGGAAAGATAGATGCCGTGCGATCCGCTCCGAGCTCTGGCCTTAGGACCATGCTTCATCACGCACACAGTTTGAATGACAAGAACACAACAAAATTATATTTCTGGAGAATCGAGTCGTGGGATTATTTCCGAAGGTTGTATGAGCGCAGATTAGCCTACGCTACAAAAAGAGCATAATTTAAAATGAGAGCAGAGCGAGCAGCAAAGGGCAAGTTTCGTAAAAAAAATAAAAAAAGGTAAAAATAAAAACAACTAATATTTCTTTAAGCTATCAAAAGGTACATTTGTCGTTTTTTCTTAAAACAACAAACAAAAAAACAACCAATTTCCCGATTTTCTCGACGTTTTCGTTAGATGGATACCCTAATAACTCTGAGCTAGACTAGGAACTTGAAAGTGGAGTACGCGGGGGATCCCAAGTCGTGCTGCTGAGACGTGACTCGGCACGGCCCCCCCGAGACAACTCTTATCAGAGACTGTCCCGACCCACCCTGACCTGCCCTGACCTAGGGGTATGCACGGTCTCTATCGAACATGACCTGACGTCGAAATGATCCTTAGCCGGGTCATGGCCGGACGAGGGCGGGCGTTTGAAGGGACAGATTGCTCTTCATTGACCGGGTGAACATGCCCAGGACCGGGTTGACTTGAAGGGCCTCGCCGGTACTGTCGGTCTTCACGCTACAATGGGGTGCGACCTCCATCCATCGGGCCCTTCTACCAGGACCCCGCATGCTTCAACGGATCGGTATAATCTGGCTTCCCCCGTCAGGCACTGCTAGCATGCGGCAACAACAGCAGCAGACGACGCAAGACTGAGAGGTACTTGATACAAATAAGTAATAACAAAGAGCCACAAGATAGGACGCAGACACTTCCATAGAATAGACGAAATAAAACGGGACGAAGCGTGAGGGTGAACTTGAAATAGACAGAACTAGCTGTCGGGAGTGCAGCAGGCTAGCAGACGACGCGTAGCATGGCAGCAGACGATGCGACCTCTCGCTGTACACGCCTGACACGGGCGGCGTGCAGTGCTCAGGGCCGTTTGGAAACGCGGTTACAAGGCGTAGGCCGCGCGTGAGGGCCCCCTCCCCGCCCCTCGCTCAGCGTTGCCGCTCAGCCGATATGGATGTGCCCCCTCCCCCTCTCTCCCTGATCGGCTTCGGGCAGTTCATGTCCGAACAGTTTGTTTTTTGAACGCGGCCGCGCCTTGGCACTGCTTCCGTTATCGCCGTCCTCCGCGCAAGTCGCAGTAAGTGCACGCCTCGAAACAAGAGAGCGTCGAGAGTTAAGAGACGCAATGAACCGCGGTGTTCGTCATCAGAACCCCGCCCACCCCTCCAGCCCTCCTCCCTGTCTCCTCTCTCCGCTCCTGAAAGACCAATCAGCGCTCGCTAGTTTCTGGCGCCGTCCTTCCGGACTTGTCCTGCTTGTGTCGGACTGGCAGCCTAAGCCTGTGGATACTAGTAGATACTTGGCTGCGGAGACAACTGCCGCGACTGCCGCGCCAGCCCAAAGGTATGAGAAATTCAACGCTCCACATTTATTTCCCGATGTCCAGGTCTTGTACTCCTTAACCTCCATGCTCATAGAAAGAACAGGACGTCTGCGTGGCGAGCTGACTGTGAGAGTGAGAACAGGGCTTCTGGTGGGCAGCCGTTCCATTCAATTCAAGCGACCCGGCCCGGCGCTAAAGCTCTGTCCGCCGGTAAGCGGGGCGTGGCTGGGCGTGGCGGGGCGTGGCGGGGCGACAGAACGCGGTGCGAAGCGGGGCAGCTGCACACTGCTGTACTGTGCTGCCTCCACTATGCGTGGGAAAGAGAATGACATTTGCATCTGCCCGCGAGGAGCCCTTACCCGCCCCGCCCCGCCCCGCCCCGCCCCGCCCCGCCCCGCCCCGCCCCGCCCCGCCCTTTCAAACGAACGACTGGCCTGGTCTTTAACCTGGAGAGACCAGGACGGCATGGAGTTATTTGCGTGGATAGAATGCAGATAGAAGACGCGGAAGCCGACAACTGGACGTGGTGGGGTGGGGCCTCGTGCTGCGAGTCGGAGGGAGAGAAGAGAGGACCATTCATACCTGTTCTTGTCGATGTATGCGTTTATGTAACGCAGCGAGCACGCCGATACATCGATCAACGAGTGGGACTGTAGAAGATCG
>CABIKL010003531.1:0-10805 GCA_902196195.1 Aptinothrips rufus | reverse complement strand
CCCCCCCCCCCCCCCCCCCCGGGCCTTCCTCTTCCATTCGTTTCTTACAACCTGTTGACCGGTCCAGATCCTTCTCCTCCTCACAGAGGCGATCCGATCTGAACCGGCTGGCGTCCAAACTCCGAGTGACGATAGTTGTAAGTGGCGCAACTCTAGCGCAATGAACAGAGCAATGAACGGAGGTATTCCTGAGAGCAGTTTTATTCCCTGGGGCCCCTTCATTTGTCCCGGTGGAGATCACCCAGCACATCTCGAGGTAAGGTAAGGGAGGGGAGAGGGAGGGGCACCGGGGGCACGCTCGGGGGCCCCCCATTAGGTTTGTTTATGCGTGGCGCGGACGTGACCCGGACACATAAACGTCATCCTGGTCCCCCGCCCAGACTGCGCCCCTCCTTGCTTCGACATCTCCCCCCCCCCCCCCCCCCCCCCCCCCCCCCCCCCCCCCCCCCCTCCCCCTCCCCCCCACTCTCTCCTCTTACCTGCCTCCTCTCGGATTGATCCAGTCTCCTTGGCAGTGACGCTCCGCTGTTTATCTGGGTGTTTCGTGGTTGCTCGATGTTATCCCCATGACATCAGTCCGATGGGAGCCTTTCTTGTGGCTTGACCCCAATCATTTCGAGAGTGAACTGGATACTCTGCGCGGATCTGATATGATGGTTGTCAGTTGTCACTGCAGCTTCTTGATCGACATCGGCTAGGACTCTGAGGTTAAAACAAGTTGGGGGTGGATCTTAGCTACCTCCTCAACCTGTGTACAGCCCTGGTACGTGCTATAAATGCTGGCACGACCCGATGTGCCCTTCTGAGCTTCCTTGCTGGACCAGGGATTTGAAACCTCGACAGAGAGAGATCAAGGTGGGGAGAGAGGGCGGAATTCGAGAGCGATTTGGCCCCTCGATACGTAAGTAAATCGGACACAAAATGTGATACGAGTAAAAGGAAACGTGTGCTTCGGGGACCATTGACTCCGCGCCTCGCGCGCATCCTAAACAAATTGCCCGCTGGTATCGGATGTGATCGCTACGGCTGTTTTCCACGTATTTCGCTCTCGTCTGCTCGCTGCACTCAGCCCCGGCACCAGGCTCGTAAACTCACCCGAGTGTGAGCTCTACAACGAGCTGCCATGAGTTGGCACCAGGAGGTGGCACCCGCAGGTGGCACCGCAGCAGGTGGCACCAGCCACCAGTAGTGCTCGGTATAGTACTCACGTGACGTGTCTTCTGTTCAGACACACTTTTCGGATCTGTTCAATCAGGAAGATGTGTGGACGCCCGTCGTTTGAAACTCTAGTCGAATACCACAAGTGATTTGTGTCAACGATCGTTGTCCGCCATCCTGACGAGTACTTTCAGTTCCACCCGGGCTTTGACCTCCGTTTATTTACATGGCACTGGTGGTAGGCTTGTTGGCACCCGATGCCGTGCTACCCACCAGTACCACAGCGATCCTGAGGGTCAAGCGGCTGACCCTCGGGACGGTCGGGTGGCGCGGACTCGATTTTCGGGCCCGTCCGGACGCTTATGGTCCGACCGCGAGATTCAAGAACCCCCCCCAGCACCCCCTTTTGGCGGGCGTCGTTCCAGACGCCAGAAAAAAAAAGGAAGTGGCTCAAACTTCATCTGCGTATCATCTTAACTTAAAATAATTGCCGATAGTATGAATGCGCGATCTGTGACGTTTGAGATGGTTTACTGAAAATCTAAGAAAAACGGCGCAGAATATGCGTTGTCAACTAGTGCTGCATGACCTCGAGCGGAAAACTTTGCCGTGGTGGAAGAAGTCGAGTGGATCGTTGGCGCGCATCTTTCGGGCGGGAATGAGCAGGAGGACTGTTAAAAGAAGGAGAGGCATGTTAATTTGTAGCAGACTCATATTCTCCAGTCCAAACTCATCCCGGAAGGTTTGATAATGTTGCGGCGGGGGCCCGGTAGGGAACGTGTTTAAGGTGCGCAAATTGGAGTCATGCAGACGACTTGGGTCCAGACCGCCTCGCCTCGCCTCACCTGGTGGTATCGGCAGGGCAGGGCAGGGCGCGGGTGTGGGTACACTGTCATAAACTGGCCGGCAAACATTTCCCTCGCTTTACGAGCTGCTGAGTTCACCGCAAGTTCAACAGCTCGGGCTGGGGCTGGGCAAGGGAGAGACACGAATAACACACCGCGCCGCAGAGACTGGTCTTCTTTCCATAAAAGCGGTCAATGTTCAGGTGGAACCTGCCCCAGCCCGCAGCCCACCGCGCCTTGCCGTGCCGTGCAAGTGATACCTGCGCTATATGCATAAAGTACTTTTTAAAGATTCTTGCAAATTTAGATATTACGCAGAATTGTCAAGAAAACATTTTTGAAAAAGATGTTTTCACTCCTTTTCTGCGCAAAGTTAGTCATTTTAAACACTCTTGACCGGCTGGCGGTTACCTTTAGTTAGCTAGTATTTCCAGTTAGTTGGAAACTGCTCGCGGATTGTGAGGTCAAGTCGTTCGTTGCACAACGTTCTCGTCCTCTTCTCTCAGTGATCAGCAGTTGTTGAGACGCACAGCGGGGCGCTGCCGCAGCCAGTACACATCCACCTGACTTGCTCAAAAATTTCCGCGAAAAGAGCCTTGTTTCCTCATCAGCATATAAACGCGGAACACTTTCTCCAGAGGATGACCTCGACATGAGGGGGCCCAGGGTGACCTTCCACTCCTTCGCCGCCCTCCGCGCCACAAAGTGACTCCGGGTGCAGGCCGGAGCTGCCCTCTAGGAACCGGAGCGATACCTGCCGGAGCTTGGTACCGGCCGCTATCGCCCGCCCGGCGGCCGCCCGGGCCCTCATGGCGTAATATTAAACTGTAAACTTTATGGTGGCAGCGGTGGAAGCTACAGATCTTTATTGTTTGGAATCGACCTGCAAGCCGGGTCGAGCCGGGCCGGGTCACATCGGGCGGGCCAGCGGTCTCAGCCGTGGAGCGGGTGTCACGGGGTAGAGCTGTCAAACGTGTTCCCATGACAGCTGCATGTCAACCTGAGGACGTCAACTGGAAGGGGTAGTAAAGATCTCTTTTTATTAGTCTGCGTAGATTTCTTTTTAAAAATTGTTGGGGCGAAGTATCGCATTTTTTGCTTTCATAAGAGTGACGTACAGTAAATTTCCTGCTTGTGCTTGTTTCTGGATCATCCTTACTTTACGTCACATCGAAAAGGAGTGGAGTATACAATGTTAGATTCATAGGTATGATGTGGGGAAGAGTGGGTGTTAATTAACCAAACGGGAGCATTGTGAGTTGTCATGAGACTTGTTGTCTCAAGGCAGCAGCGTGTCGTCTCATTCCCCACGCACTCTGCTCGCGTTGCGCCGCGCATCTCCCCGCGCCGGGAGCGGCTGCTGAGGCTGCTGGGGCTGCTGCCGTGTGCAGCCCTGCTCACACAAAGTGACGCGCGGAGCGGACGTCCAGTACGTCCCCCCGGCCCAGCCAGGCCGGCCCAGCCAGGCCAGCCGACACTGCAGGGCAACGCTCCGCGCGCTCCGCAGTGCCGTGCCTCATCTGGTGCGCGGCGCGGCGCGGCGCGGCGCGGCGGTATGGAATGTCCGCCCCGTGTCGCCGAGTGGGACTCCAAGGAAAGACTCACGTAGCCTACGTCGATAGAAACAAAAATTAAAGCAAAACAAAAAACAAAAACAAGGAGTGGCACTGCCAAACCACGATCTTGAATATAGTAAAAATTTTATCACATTCGCATTGCAAAGAATTATGATACTTTCCCAGCCCCCCTCACCGATGGTACAGTGATCATCTTACCAGAAGTCCAGAAGTGATATCTCAAAAATATCTAAAGCGACCCAATTATAAATATAATGCACAGTATTTTTAGTACAATATATTTTTGCAGTGTATGTACTTCAGCTCCTTCGCCAATCAGGAAGCAACGTCCTTACCGAGTCACGTGATGGCAGCCGCTCTCTGCCCTGGGAGTGTAGTCAAGTCACGGGCTCACGCGCACACTGCATATACACTGATAAATGTAGCATTCTTATTAGTCGGCTGGTCATCGCCGTGAGTTCGAATACTGGCACGTTCAGCTGCCTTCTTTTTCGCGCTGTGCTTTTATTACCCCGCAGGCCATACCCTGAGATGCGCTGTGGTTCCAGTCTGGACATGACCTCACTGGGCTGGGCTGGGCTGGGCCGCTGGCACACCTACCCTGCCCCAGCCTGCCCCGCCTGCCCTGGCCCCGCCTGCCCCGGCCCCGCCTGCCCCGGCCCCGCCTGCCCCGTGCGGTGCAGTGTGTATTGAAGGCATTGACGCGGTGCCGTGCGGTGGTCACCAGCTCACACTCGTACAAGGCGTGCGACTCACAGCCGACCACAGCCCCGGCAGCAGCGTAGCGCGTAGCATCTCACCCCCCATATCATTCATTTCACGTTGGTATTCTGCTAAAATTTATTCCTGTCGAGCGACCGCCAAACATGCAGACCGATCTGAACAGAGTGGATGAACAGCGGTCTGTGCGCTCATTGATGCTGTAAAAAGGCCTAATTAACATCCAATTTTTACTCATTTCTTTTTTGATGTTGCCAAAATGTCTTCCACACTGCGACATGCATGTTGGTTAAGTTTGGTGAACGCATTAAGTAAATGTTGGTTTGTTGTTTTCTCATCGCCATCTCCCGACATCCATGCCCTACGGGTATGTGGTCGGCCGGATAAACTTAAACTTAAACTTAACTGAGCAGGACGGTCGTTGCTGGCCGGATGCGTCGTGTGCAGTGCAGTGGTAGTAAGGCCCTCCTGGAACTTCTTGGCTGGAGCTGCAACTGCCACAGTAGCCCACACCATCAACATCAACTTTACAGGGGACCTCAACAAGGGGACGCTGTCGAGGTGCTACAAAAAGTTAACGTGTCAGGTTGGGGGCACTGCGTGTGTCCAGGGCGTCGTTTACCCCCCGCCGAGCTGCAGGGCCAGGCAGGGCCAGGCAGGGCAGTTAGTTGCCAACATCGCGTGACCCTGCTGCCAATCCTAGCGGACCTCAAGATGCTTTCCCCATGTCTGTCTCTTCAGTACTTGCTCGTGTAAAAATGTTATATTTAGCTTAAATTAGCTTATACCTTCATTGAGACCTAATTGTTTTCAAGTTTATCTGGATCGGATAAATTTACAGTGAGTTAATTTTAAATTTAGACCAATTACTTTACATTATTTAGAAATTTAGGTGTAGTGCGCAGCAGTAAAATTTATCGAGTAGGTAAATTTATTGATAATTTAGGAGAAGTTGAGTCTGATTTTACAATAAATTAACCGTAAACTTAATTTGAGTATCAGCTAACTCAACCCAAATGTGACATTTTCACCAGGGTTATGGGTGCGGATTAGAAGCGCACAGTTTGAGAACCCGGCAGTTCAGATGCACATCTGTTATCGCGGTAGTGTCTGCGCATGCGTGCGTCTCATTCTCATTCATACCCATCGCATTGCCTCATGGCTCATCCGGATCGGTTATTCGGGGAGATCTCAGCTCAGATCGGAATTGGGACATGGGAGGGACGAGGAGGGGGATAGCGCCTGCCTCCATTCTGAATTACAGTCCTCGTCCCCGGAGGTAGCTGATGAGTCACGTGACGACATGAAGCGGGGGCTCGTGGCCTGCATGCGGTGACCACCAGCACGGCACGCCACTGCCTCCCGCCATAAGCAGTGGACAGCAAGCGGGCCTCGATTTATGAGAGCCGTAACCGCTGTCTCCTCTGCGGGCCGCTGGCTGGCGGGCAGCAGGGGCCGCAGACTCATTCGGGCTGCAAAGCTGCTGCCATTTTCATGCCTCAACTGTGTCAGGACCGCTCGCCTCGCGCTCGCCTCAGGTCACCGTACTTACAGCGAGGCGCGAGGCGCATGCGCCCAACTGACCGACCTTCAATCACCTGATCACGTCCCGGGTGCAGTGCACTGTGCTACAGCACAGCGTTGAGCAGGACCCGTGTGCACCACGAGGAGCCCCACTGCAGAGCGAGGTGACGTGGTGTGACGTGACGTGGACTCATGCCCTTCTCTTGATTCTCTTCTCGGGGCATGCAATGAAAATAAAGATAACGTCCGGACGCCCGCTTAAGCGAGCTACATCCGAGGCTACATCTCGGCTTCGCCCTGCTCTGCTGGGCGTCAACTCGGCGACAGTTGTTAAAGCCGCAACATTTCTAACGCTATTATTGCTTTAACCAAAGATATTTTGGTATCAAAGGACTCCAAAAAGTTGTGTACTGTTATTGTCTAAGTTGACTTCATATTCTAAACTGCGATATCGATCAGTTACCCGGTTATTTGATTTGAAAGAGACTAGTGTATAGGCTACTTCCCATAGTTGCAGTGCAGCTTTCTAGAAAGAAAGGCTGAGTTGTTTGCTTGTGCAGGAATCTGAGTTGCCACTAAATGCACTGGGTGCATCGTCTTCCGCTCTGCGGACGCAGCAGTTTCTCATCAAGTCAGTCGCCGTGCTGCTCGGGGCCGGGCTCAAGTTTCAATCACCCGATTTTCCTGGCTGGGTAGGGTTGGGAATGAAATGAAATGTGTCTCGTTCAAGAATGCGCATTGTGGGGCACGAACGTTAATCCCGTGATCCCTTTCAACTAAACGCTTGCAAAACGATGAGCTATAAAGCCCGAAACACAATGAGGCTCTGTTTCCCCTCCCCTTCGCTCCTCCCCTCCCTCCGCTTTCTGTCTCTCATCTTCTCCTTGCATTTCTCTGCTTCTGTCCTTCTCTCGATGTCCAAACCTTGAGTGCAAAGGAGTTCTACGGCCAGCCTGTCTGGGGAGCAGTTAAGGACCCCACCTTGTTCAAATCAGACATAATACGGCGGGCTGTTGCTGTTTTCTATCCGCTTGATGTAGGGGGTAGAGAGGCTATCATGTGTGGCTACTTAGACTTGAACAACGACCGCACAATGCACGCAAATGACTTGCCTCCTTAGGATACATTTTACTACTCCTCTGTGTCCCACTGTAATTTATGTACCTAACTAACCGGTCACAGTACCATAAGCGTTCGCCTTTCGATTGATTTTGTGACTCATTGCGACTAAGTAACGTGATGCTGAAATATGCTCCATGCCGTGCGGCCGTGTATCGGTTTCATAGTCACTTTATGAAGATCGGGTTCGTATTGCTCGTAATCCGCCAGGGACTCGGAGGCACTAAGGCTGTCGAAACTCACCCCCGTCCTTACGTAGTGGGCAATTTGTCATGCAGCGCCCTCTAATGTGTTCAATAAAGCTCAACTTTAATATGATGTACTCTAGTCACATGTGATTCGCTGTCATATTAAGATGAAGGTGTGTTGTTACCCTTGGGGCGCATCCCCTAAATGCTCGATGCAGCACACGGTAAAAACGATCCCTTGAAGTATAAGGATAGGTGGATAACTTCAAGGGCCCTTCTGGGCTTTTAAGCTTAGCACCTATCTTTGAATTTCAAGGGATCGTTTTTACCGTGCAGTCCTCGCCTCCTCTTCCCCTCTCTGCCGCGCCCTGTGCCCAGGTCGGGCTGAGCGCGGAGCGCGGACCTCCAGATGGAGCGAAAATGATTTCTCGTCATTTCCTCTGCGACTCATCCTCGTCATTTGGAGAGGACGGTTAGGATGAGGTTTAGTTTTGGGAAAGGCTCATCCGGCTGCGGTGGCGCTGTGGGGCGGGGCGGGGCGGGGCGGGGCGGGGCGGGCTCGTGATGTTCCCCTCATGAACTCGGGCCGCGCATTTCCGAGAACGCCCAGCACGCCTGTGACATAGAGTAATCACAGGAACCGGCAGCCGGCAGCATTCCGGACCGGTTCTTCATACTCTGATCTCGCATAGTGGTGTCATCTCCTCGCCACACCTCAGCGCGCTGCATTTCCAACTCATTTGTATCCGCAACCTCATCGCCTGGACCAGTGAGCCGGATGAAGGCAAGGTGCCCGCCCCGCGGCCCGCGGCCCGCCTCGCCCCGCATCGCGCGTGCTCACTCGAGAGCCGGGAGGGGAGAGTCGACGACGTCAAGAGGCCCTGTGCCCAGGTCAGTTTGTCGAAGCGTCCGGTCAGCAAGCGGCAGCCGACGACCAATCTTAACAGAGCGCGAGAACAACTATCTATCTGCCCGTCGCCGCTAGGAAAACAAGTACAACTAAATTTGCCTCATTTTGCCTTAAGAATGGCATACTTTAACATGCATTTTGGGCACGACTCTAAAAATGTCAGTAATGTTGAAATTGCGAAAAATCTTTACAAAAATACCGGTCAAATACTGTTAAAAGCAATTGAAAACGAAAACAAATGCCGTTTTTAGAACTTTTGACGTAAATTTCTTAGTTTTACTCAGTGTCTTACTCAAGAATATTAGCTGATTTCAACCACTTCGAACTCTTATTTTGGATAATGTTTGGTGAAATCCTGAAAAAATATGGATATGTTTTTCTCTGTATCACTGAGTCCTGAGACCTGGTCAGGAAGTATGTGTTCACGAGTGGTACGTTTATATGTTGGCGGGTCTTCGTCTCGTGCCAAGTATAGCGGGCCAATCAGGTGAGGAAGGGTCACGTGACGAGTGCGGATCATTGCACCAGCAGCCTCCCGAGTGCTTAGTCAAGATACAAAGTCCAGGAGGGACCCACTCATCGCGGCCGCGGGACCTAATTGCTCCCAGTCATAGACAAATATAGACCGGACCCGGCGCGGCGCGGCGCGGCGCGGCGCCACTGGAGAACGAGACGACTTCTCAGAGCTCACTCGGCGCGGCCTGCTTGAGACGTGGCGCATCACTGTGATTGGCCTGTCATTTGGAGGCAATCACTGTCTGGTTTGATCTGGAGCAGTGTAGTCTGTCACACCCCGTAGCTGACAGAAAAATCAAAACCCAGAATCTGGGGCAACTCAAACCAGAAACCTAGGGTAAAAAGAAAATTTTTGGAGGTGATTTTGAGATCTATTCTAAAACGCGTTTCGAAGCTTCCTGATCATTTTGTAACAGGTCTCAAAATCAACTCAAAAATTATTTTTTTTACCTTTCGTTTCTGGGTCGATTTTCCCCAGATTCTGTGTTTTGGTTTTTCTGTGCTGGCAAGGCAAAGTGAAGCTTGGCCATCCCGGTAGGTATCAGAGACGGGAAACTGGTGGGCTCTAGAGCCCGATAGCGCTTTCTGTCTCTGTCGCACTCACTGAACTCTTACGGCGGGACAAAGAGAGACAGTTGCAAAGCCCGATCAGAGCCCACCACTTTCCCGTCTCTAGTAGGTATAGGCAACATGCTTCCATTGCTTCCTGTCCAGTTAGCGAGCGGAGCGGGCAGCGGCGAGCGGCGGGGTGCAGTATGGTGGCTGCTGAATCGGCACCGCGGGGCGATGACAAGGGATTTATCTCGATCCCTTTGAAACGGATCGCCTTCTAACTCCGCGCGCTGCATATAATTTATCGGGCGGCGCGCGGAGCGGTGCGTGTAATTTGGTAGTCGTTAGCGGGGGTTTGTGCGGCGCGCTCGGCGGCGCGGCGAGTCGCCACCTCTACTCGTATGGGCTCGCGGGCCTCGTCCGGTCCGGTCCGCGCGTCAGCGACAGTCTGTGTGACTCGGTGCCGCATTAATTACTCACTTGTTAGAGCTAGAGAGGCTGGAAGGGCTGGGGGAGGGGGAGGTTCGTCGCGTTGTATGTTTGTGCATGAATTGCGATCAATTATTCTTCACTTAGGGCAAAGGGACCATACGTGTTCTCTCGCTCCAGGCAGTGTCGAACCTAGGGAGTTACTCGTTTTATTTTTCGCAATTTACATGAAACGTGTATAAATGACAGTGGTTACCGTGGAAATTTTTACTCGCAATTTTGGGCGAATTTCTTTTAGGGCAACATAATTCTGACTTTTGCGTTCGGGGAAGTTAGGCAAAAACTGGAGAGATGCGCTGACAAGGCCGGCCCGGCCGGCTACCCTCATACGAATGTCTTAATGTTTGGTTTGCCTCGTGAATAAAAGGCGGTTGGTCGTGCTGTCTGCTTTCTTTAAGTGATTTGTGCGGTTTGAGAGCGGCCTGGCCTTTCTCTCTTCATGTTGCTCTCTGCTCCGCCTCGTCCGCGTCCGCCGGCGACACACAGCTAACTCCCGTCGCTGCTCATCTGCCCCGGGACAGCAATTAGGAACACTGCCATGAGAAACTCCAACTCTGTGAACCTAAGGCAACTCATGAGTTTCGCGGCGAACAGAACAACAACAATGGAGTGTTAGAAATGGTTTGGCTGCCTGGTTATTGTGATGTGATCGTGCTCCAGTAAGTGTTGGCCGCTGCTGTGGCCTACTGGAATGCATCTCGAGGTGTGTCCACCTCTGACCGGCCGCCGATCCAGAGATGAGCCCTTTGCGGAACTCGACCCGCAGGACCAATGTAAATCGTCGGAAATTATTCATAAGTCGGGGGAATGAGCTGAATCGAACCAAATCCTGATTTATACCGGCGACACGGGGGCTCTTCGTTTGATGCTGGCCGATACGTGACCGCTCCTCCGCCCCCCCCCCCCCCCCCCCCCCCCCCCCCACTATCCCCCCTGCCTCTAACGAAACCGTCGGCCTACGACCACTACTCTACACTAGCTGGCGAAGTCCAGTCCTATCCATTTCGATCATAACATGTTTGTATAAAGAGTTTGGAGCTGGGAAAACATTTGAAGTTACTTTCATGTGTTTATGAAGAAATGTTCTCGAGTTGAATGTTGTTGTCACGTGTTCGGTCGCATGTTCCAGAGAGCAAATTTTATTAAAAAAAGCAGGCCCCGAACATGACCAGCGGCGATTTTGTCGCGCTTTCTCCCAAAGTTGCCC
>CABIKL010003530.1:0-10805 GCA_902196195.1 Aptinothrips rufus | reverse complement strand
CTCTCTCTCTCTCTCTCTCTCTCTCTCTCTCTCTCTCTCTCTCTCTCTCTCTCTCTCTCTCTCTCTCTCTCGTGTGAGGTTGTGGCCACCTCGCCGCAATGCTAGTCGGGGTGACATCGCCCCGAGTAGGCTGTTCTGTTCTCCAGCAGCTCCAGTGGAATCTCCAGCCGAGGCTCCAGAGAGCCATTCGAGCGGTCCACTTCACTTCACAATGTCCCCATTCAATAAAAGGCGGTCGCGAAATGTTTTGGCTCGTGGCGAATGAATGGGGAAGTCCATGCAGCGTCCGATCCCAGAGCGGCGGGCTGCGTCCCAATACGGCGCGCCTCTCTCTGCCCTGCCATGTGCGGCCAGGAACTCGATGCAGTTAAAGTTCTCGCGTCCCTCCTGGTGGGTAGGCTACAATCATTGCACAAATATCGCCACGCCGCTTGCCCTGCCATGAAGCCCCTCGCCTCGCAGCGCGAGGTGTTGACACAGCGTCCATGGCACCGCTACAGCTACAGCGCGGTCAAGCGTTGGTTAAACGTTATTCCTATCGATGTTTGGTCATAGCGGAGCGGAGGACGCGGAGGACGCCCTGCCCCACAGTGTGAGCGCCTCCGCGCCTCCGCCAAACCGAGATACCCTTCTATGTACAGCTGGCAATTTGAGTTGCTTTATTATCTTTAAAAATAGAAAAAATCAAATAAAATTTATAGTGAACCTTCTGCTGGGTGCTGTGCAAATTAAGTAAAAACTATGTAAAGATTGAGTCGGCAGGTTGGGGAGGCAGCGGGTCATTGAACTGGTCATGCTGGTCCCGTCAGGTCCAAGTCATTACAGACCGCGGGCGAGGCGAGGCGAGGCGAGGCTGGAGTGTCGGTTTAGGAATCAATGGGACCTTGCTATTGTCTGCTGGAATGCACTCGGCGAATGTTACGTTCATTGAGAGCCCCGTGTGAGTTGGAGTGCACATCTATCCGTCAAGAAGAAGAACAAAAGGAGCGCGAGGCGTGGTGGGCTGGGGCGTACCGAGGCGTGGCGGGCGGGGCGGCGGTCGCGGCTTACGCGGGTCAGCCGATGTGTGGCGGGGCGGGGCGGGGCGGGGCGGGCCCAAGTGGTGGGTGAGAAATGACCACATCAGCCCTGGGACCACATCGTGGACCATCCCGGCCTGGCCCCACCCTGCAGAGGAACTCGAGAGACTCGATTGGGAGAGAGACAGGAGCGTCACGTGACTCTCTGACGGCCTTCACGTCGTATAGATAAGTCAAAGATAATGGCAGCCTATATTCACATTATTTTGGTGATGACAGTTTGGTTTGGTTTGGTTGGTAGAAATAAATGTAAATTAATGCCGAGGATTTTTACTTTAAATTTATGTTTGTTATCACCGTGCCATGGCCAGGAATACTATAGCAAACTTATCTAAATGAAAGCGAATCAGTGTTCAGGAAAGTTAATGCAACTAGAATTGGAGCAAACACCAGATGTGGTAGGTGACGGTGGCACCTCTCCCCCTTTCGGCTCTCTAGCCCCCTTGGAGGGATGGCGGGCACCGCTCTGATAGCACTGGGCAGGCGGTTGTGTCGGACACCAGGACCAGTCGTGAGTTAGATGGTTGTCAGCTTAAAGCCCTCCGAGGGCCTCGCCTCGGCCCTTCCGATCCGAGCCCTCCGAGGGGGTAGGACAGCGTGCTCTGCTCCGGTAAAAAATGAGTGGCTCATCTGTGTCCGTCGATTCAGGTCCATATCGTACTGCAGGTCTCAATTCACTCCAACACTTTACAAAAAAGATGTCAAAAAATACCTAGAAAAAGAGATTTGATCGATTAAGGAGATGATGGGCAGTGCCAGGCACTGACATCAATATAAAAAAATTATCATGAATCGATTAAAGTCCTGTAGTTATATAGCCAGAGCAATTGATTTTGAGCGGATAATACCAGCTTCTATTCGAATTGGCCAAAATTTTGTCTAGCTTGGCTTGTTAAAAGTCTTAGTCACATGAATGAGCGTTTTAGAACTCGATCGCAATTTTTTGCCGAAGCTGCACGTCGGTAACATTTTGGGAGACATGGACGTAGTAGTCACTGTTCGGTGCACTGTTCGGTGCACGGTTCGGTGCACGATTGATTGCCTCGACTTAGACTGTGATGATTAGTGACTGAAAGCATAATTTGACCGCGCGACCCTCTGCTCCTTACGTCCTGCACAATTTGATGTGTGGCACTGAAGATGAAAAATTAAGCAATGCCCGGGTCGTTGGCACAGCGCGAGCACGTGCGAGCGCGGCTCCTCCCACGTGGCCTTGCTGTTAATAAGACCAAAGTGTTGAACAATGAGCTCAATGAAGGTTTACGACTGCAACCACAAAACCCGACCAACAATGCGTCCTGTCCCATCAGTGTCCATGACGCCACGGCTATGAAAGTTCAGCCTCCTCCCCGGCTGTTCGACACACCAGACGTTATCTGGTGGTCTTCTAATCCGCCCGACCCTTCACCCCCCTACAGATCCTACCCCTAGGAGGTGGACGACGATTGGATTGTGGCTTGCGCGCAGAGAAACTTGATAGCTTGTGGACCTTGACAGAGAGCCTTGTGCTGTCGAGAGTTGCTGATGTCATGTGACGAGCTCATTTTTCATGATAGGAAAAGCCTCGTTTGGAAGGTTTTCCGAAAACGTCGGAAAACAATAAGCTCTTGCTCGAGCTCTGGTCTGGTATTTTTTTAAAGGATATTTTTTAAATTTTCGGCAAAAGTTTCCGGACGGGCTTTTCCTAGCTTGGGGACCAAGTTATGGATCGGCCCTCCTATTTAAACAAGCGCCGTGGGGTCCACACCTGACGATGATAAGAGAGGGCGCTCTCTGATGTAGAGCCTGAACGCATCGGAGCGGCTCGGGGGGCTGGCTATTATAACATAACTCCTCGAGATTCGATAGCGGCCGATGGAGCCTGCATTTTCTGTCAGACAGCCTGCATGCGGCACATCGAATGTTATGCTGGTAGAGCTGTCATCGTAAGGGCTTTATTGTCTGGCAACAATACTTCCTACTCAGCTCGAAAACCTCGATCTTTTGTGAAGATGTATTCTCACACGCGAGTCCTTCTGTCTTGGAACTAGAAGCAACTGTATCTGTAATGTTACCGTAACCAGCTGTAGGTCGTTTCCAGTGACGTCAAAGTTCGGTACTTACTACTGTACTGTGCAACAGGGTGTAGGGAATGAAGAATAGTTTCCCTGAGGTATATTTAAATGTTTCTGATTACTTACGGTTATATTTCGGCAATATTCTGGGCAAATCGAATCAAATCAATCCATCCAAAAAGGTTGTAATCATTTTGTAATTATTTTGACTACCCTTTACTTGCTTGTCACCACTATCAGGTGTTTATTGAAATTCTCGTCGTTTCAGCTGCACCTCATCCAATGAAAGCGAGGATGGTTTGTGGCGGTGTGGTGAGGTGTGCTGGGTGGAGCAGAGCACTCGATCGTGTAGTGGTCCAGACTCTGGCTCTGTCAACACCCGCCACCTGTGTGGCCTGCGAGCGGCTCCTGCTGGCGCGCTCTAGCGGCCCAGTGACCAGTGCATTCAGTGGGTGCTCCATCCCGTGCTTTTGATGCAGTTATGAACGAGCCTGGGTGTCGCCTCCTCGCCTAGTGCCGTATCCTGTATACTGCACTCCATTCAATGTGCAAAACAACAACACATTTAAAAAGAAGATGCAATCAATCCTTTTCAAATTTCGAGATGCGTTCTCCCACATAAATTTGATGAGAATTGAAGTTATTGATATGATGATGGTCTATGATGATATTAAATCGAGTGCAATTTTTAAATAAGAGGCAAAAAAAGTCATCAAATATTCTGAATTTTTAAAAAGCTCGGTTTGGAAACCAATTGGCAGCAGCAACTGACCCGCGCGTGACCTCAGTTGAAATCGGCCAATCCTCTACCACTGTCAATGACTGCCAAAAGATTTGTAAATGTCATGAGTAACACTGCCAGTGTGTAAATCTAGGGCGATGTAGGTCACTTTGCTTTGCCATTCCTCTCTGATTTGCTGGTGCCTCTCATACAATGATGACGAGTTTATCATGTTCCTGGTGAGAGTGAGCGCCTCGCCGTCTGGTGATGGGGCTGCAGCTCAGTCTAATGCTCTCAGCCGAGCGAGGCCGGCCCAAAACATGAGCGCATTGTTCCAGTGCCAACTCGCTGAGTGGACGCTGTGCCATTTGCAATCAGCTGCTGTCCGTCAGGCCAGGCAGGCAGGCAGGCAGGCAGGCAGCCAGCCAGCCAGGCAGGCAGCTAGGCAAAGCCATACCAGGCCGCAGAGCAGAGCGGCACTATCCTCCTGTCCCTTTCACTGTGTGCCTTGCGGTATACTACGTCTTTATTACCATGGCGTCTGGAGTATACTCTGCCCTGCCACCTCCCAGCCGTTTCATCACACCTGGCCGCTGGGGGATGGCTGCCTTGTCCTCGGCCGTGCTGGCAGACGCGTTAGAGGGCAAACTGAGGGAGAGGAGCATGACCACGTAACCCTGCGAGTGCTACGTATGGCACAAATCGTCCTGTCTACCACAGCTTTATCCCCCCTCTTTTAAGTATTTTCAGGAAACGTTTCCAACCGGTCTTTCTCTATAAGGGCCGTCGTTTCTCTAACTTCAACCAAGTACCTTCCAGGTTGCCCTTGGAATTTTAGCAGCTGGCAAGTATGTTCCGTGCAACCGATATTTAAATCTGCCTTTTTGGTCCTACAAGGACATCCTTTTCCTTGAAGCAAATTAATCAGGATTGTAATAGGCATAGGCCCTACACGGAGTTATTTGCGCCCGCATGCAAGGCTCGAGGCTCGTCGTTGAAGAGTGAACAATACTTTTCGCCTTCGAATCTTGGAACAAATTGGAATTTGAAGGATGCTTTACTGTTCGCTAATGAATATTTTCAAGAGATTTCGCGCCACAGTTTTCGACATAACTGAGCGTGCAGTACATTACGAGACGTGGGCTGCCGTGACGCGGAGTCACGTGACCATGTCCCGTCTCCCCGGTCCATAGGGCCGCCCGAGCCGCCCCATGTTGTCGCGGTGAACACAACAGTCAGCCACATTATTTTTCTCTCCCTTTATCGGCCGGACATCGCCGTCATGGATGGGTCGGTACACACGGTGCGAGGCGAGCAGCTCGCCATGGGGTGCGGGGCGGGGCGGGGCGGGGTGAGCGGCCGCGGGTGCCTTTCCCATATAAATCGTGGAGCTCCGCCAGGTTGTCAACACCGCGGCCCGGCCGCGGCCGTCACTCGGACATGACACGCGGCGCGGCCGGTTCCAGGTGTTTCTCTCGATGCGTATCGGTCAATTTCGGTTCGCAAAAATACAGTAGGGACATGTTGTGAGTCTGTGCCCTGTTTTATTTCTGCGTAATCAAAATTTGATCAAATACTTTGTTCCATTCCTTTCCACAAATTTTTTTTTTTGTTATGGTAGATTATTGTTTAACCGTTATTTTCAGCGTGTCATGAACATACACCATGCCTGAAAATAAGCTGCATTAATTCAAAATTGTTTTGTTTTTATTGCTGGCGTTTGACCTTGCTGTGCGGGGGATGAGCCCGGGTTTGGATGTCGGGTACGGACCAATATTAGCCCTCATTGAGTCGCTTTGAGAGAATCGAGGGTCGTTAAGACGTGTAATGCCTCACCTCACCACGCCCTACGTAAACAAGAGGCTTGCTGGCTGGCTAGCTGCGCATCATACGCTTCGCTAAGAAAGAATACTGATTACGGCAGGAAACAAGATCCTAATCAATCTCGGGAATTTCAAAGACAGCACCGTACTATTGCGTCCTTTTTGGCTGTCAACAAGTGAAGGGTGTCATGGGCTGGGCCACTGCGGTCATACCATTTGGTGTTCCCTCACAATGCCAGGCTGGCCAGCCTGTGCTGTGCGCTCATTGTGAGCTACAACCATTAGAGCAGTGTAGGGCTTGTTACGCCCTTCTTTGAAGCGCAACGGTGCTTGGTAGGAATACTGGCTCGAATTTCGATGAACGGAAGTGATTTTATTAATTTGGGATACATTTCTATGTAAATTACCCGGTATGTCCCTTACGACTTTATCAGCTAATTTTCGTCGGTAATTTTTTTTATATCTCTCTGAACTAATTATTTTTTGTTGTCAGTAGTTTTCAGTAAATTTTCGAAAGTTCACGCTTGAACTCAAATCACAAAATTTTGAAGTTTAGAGTACCGTAATACCATTTCAGCAGGCTTCTAACCCAGAATGTCAAGGCGTCGATCGTAACTGGCCCGGCGAGTAGCACCGTACTGTACCAGCACGGCATGAATTTCATATTCAGGACGTCGTTATAACAGTGTTAGGAGGAATGCACCTGATCGAGAGCTATGGCCTCGTCTTGCGGTGATGGACGCTGGCAGGACACAAATCACTCGCATCACCTAGGTCAGGGCAAGGCCCGCGTGGTACAGTGCACCCTATATTTGGGCCTCTCTTATTGGAGGGTAGGCTGACTTTATTTTATGTGCCATAGTAAACCAACGAGCCAGACTGCTCAAACAAATTACTGCACAGAAACTTTTTTGAGCCAACTCCAGCGAGGATTTTAAACAAAAATTCGAAGAAAAGATTTTAACAAGAATATGTCAGTTTTATTTTTACAGTGACGTTCGTATTTCAAAGAGGCTGTTTGTGTTCTATAATTTGCGAGGAGTGCTGCCGGCTCCGCTCGCACCGCGTACTGTGCTGTATGGGCACACTCACAGGCATGATGTCCGTGAGGCCGGCCACCTCTATCGGCCCTCCGCAGGCCACCCACACCCACACCCTCCCTAACAAGGGACTCGTGGCCGCGCTCATCTCCTCCCCCTCTTTCAAAACAGGCCCTCCCTTCCCTCCCTCCGTCCCTCCCTCCTTGACCCCTTCCTTTTATCGAGTCGTCTCCGTCTGATGGGGTCAATATTTATTCCCATCTTTCATGCCTATTCAGTCGCTGGACTCATTGAGCTCCATTCGAGTGAGTGTCTGCTGTCTGCGTGGGACATTGCGTCGCGCCGGTGAGAACTCGAATCAGGAGGTGGGGCTGGCAGACAGTCGAGAGAGCCGCCACTGTCACGTGACCTGCCCTAGGGTCCTATATAGGGGAGAGACCGGCATTCTGGCGACTCGGCTCGCAACGGCACAGCTACTGTTCACCAAAATGGCGGCCCTCCCCCCGCCACCCACCCACCCGTCGTCCGTCTCCTCCCCGGCCGGCACAGAGCTTGTGATGAATCAGAAGCTCTGACCGGTGAAAGTACGTGTTTGAGCGAAGCGATTATCTGGGCATTACAATTAGGTACTAGTCACGAAGTAATCACGGCTGAAACAGTGTTTCATTCAGGTGCGTTTGTGATGATGTGATATTGATACTGTTTTTTAGCCAAATGATTAACATTTGTTCCAACCTCTCTTTTATTTTTATTTTTTTAATTTTCACAGAATGGTCTGTTCAATTCTTGGTTGTGCAAACAATCGAGCTGCCCGTTCTAAAGGCGTCAAATTTTTTCGTATACCTGGTGGAAAAAATGATGATGAACGCCGAAGGGCTTGGCTGAAAGCTATTAACAGAGGCACCACTCAAACAGGCAGAGTTTGTGAGGTGAGTTGTTATGTACATCTCACTGGTACATGAAGTATCGAAAATTTTTAAAAAGATGAAAAGTTGATGTGAATATTTATTTTTTAGCTACATTTCCAAACTTCTGATTGGGAAAATGTAAGGGAAGATGGCAGCAGGAAGTTAAAATCAACTGCTGTTCCTTCCCGAAATCTCCATCATCACATCAAAAGGCACGCCTTAGGAGATATCACTGCCACAGTCACCAACAAGATTTCACAGAACATGACAGCACCAGAGCTTTCATTCGATGAAGTAGGACAGAACACACAAGTAGTGATTAAGGTTTTAAACGACCACTCATATTCTAGTTCACTAAAATCATGTTCGACTCCCAATCATCAAAGGCTGGCCCCTCCATTAAACTGTTCATTTTCTCCTGTCTCTGTTTTAGATGTATCTCATTGCAATGTTTCAGTTAATAATATTTGTGACAAACCCCTTTCTTGTCCTACTTCATCGAATGAAAGCTCTGGTGCTGTCATGGATCGCCTAAAGGACCTGGAAAAGGAAAGTTACGAAGCAGTCCTGGCCAAGCTGGCTGAACTTCACAAGGAAAATGCAATGTTAAAAAGCAAAGTGAAGAATGTGGGTCAATTGACTGGACAAGTGTTTCACCTGAGAAATTGTCTTCAAAAGGAGAGAAAGGCAAAGTACCGTTTGCAACAAAGTCTAAACTTAACCAGGCAAAACGTCTCCAAATTTCTATCCCCTGATCAGCTGAACGCCTTGGGACGGACATCTACAAAAGGTATGAAAAGAACAGCGGGAGCCTTGTCCGAAGGATTGTTTTTTAAAAGTCAATGTGGAACGACAGCATATGGAGAAATCTCACAAAGGTTTGCTCTACCAGCAAGTCGGACTCTTTCTCAAAGAACTCGACATATCAAATTTAGAAGTGGAATTCTCTTTGAAGTGTTTCTTCAGCTAGACACAGTAATTCCCAAACTATGTGATAAGGAGAAAGATTCCCACATTTGTTTTGATGAGATGGCCATTGACCCCAACAACAGACTTTATGATCCGAGCACAAAATCACAAATTGGAGGTTGCACTCTACCAGGTCATGAAGGTGTTGCGTCCAAAGCACTGGTCGTGATGCTTTGTGGTGTTAGTTCACGGTGGAAAGTAATTGTGGCCTACTATTTCTCCGGCAACAGGAACAAAAAGGAAGCACCTGCCAAAACAGCTCAAGAATTTTGGATTATTTTGGTGAAAATAATTAATCGTGCTGAAGAGATGGGTTTGAATGTGGCATCCTTCAGCAGTGACATGGGTCCTGACAACAGAGCCTTATGGAAAGTACTTGGTATCCTTGCGAAACGATCAGGAAAGGTAGTCACTTTCATTCCACACCCAGCAAGTGACACCAGGCGCTTGCATGTTCTCCCTGACGTGCCTCATGTTTTTAAAAATATAGTTACCTGTCTTCAACGTAACAAAATTATTATTCTTCCTGCTAATATTGTCAAAGACAATAACCTTCCAACTAATGTAGTCTGCTGGGACCACATACAATTCTTAATGGAACATGAAGTTAAATATGAATTGAAAGTTGCTTTCAGATTGTTAGAGGAAAATATGAAGAGTGGACATTTTGAGAAGATGCAAGTGGGACGTGCCAAGGCAATATTTAACAACCGCACTGCTGCTGGATTGATCCTGTTGGCTCAGAGAGAAAACAAACCTCAATATAAGACAACGGCCTGGTTCATCTCACTTGTTGTCCGATGGTTTGAATTGGCCTCATCAAGGTGCCTTGGTCTTGCATTGAGCCATGCCAATGAAAGTGCCCATGCCGAGGCTATTGCTCACTTTGAACTCACAATTTCTGTTTTCCAGAACATGAAAGTTGGAGCAAGGGGTGAGTGGAAGCCCATTCAAGAGGGAGTTATCATAGCTAGCAGATCTATCATTAACTTGCAGGAGTATTATTTGATTGAGAGAGATTACAAATTCCTACTCACTTCTCGCTTCTCTCAAGATTGCCTTGAAAATCTATTTTCTCAAATACGCCGCAGACAGAAAATTCCACATGCACTTATGTTTAAGAACGTTTTAAGACAAATATGTCTTTCTGGGAAAACCTGTCGACCACCACGAGGACATGGCTATGAGTATGATGAAGGAGAAATGCTTCTCAGTCTGCTCGTGAACTCAGTCGAGCCATCCAGTGATTCAAATCAGAGTTCTGCCTCTCTGGGATCAGCACATTGCCCTAAAATTACTGACAGTGATGTGCTTGATATAATTGATGACTGGGAACTATTACCCCTGTATGACATGGCAGGTGCAGCTCTTAAGAAAGTCACTGAGACCCACAAGATTGACAGGGATTGCAGTTGTATCCAAGCATTGTCCTGGCAAGGCGCATCTCATCATCCCTTTGCAGCAGCTGTTTTAGAGAAGAATTATAAGGACGGTGCTTTGATCGAAGTGAGCGATGAATGTTTCTTGGCCTTAGTCAAATGTGAAATTAATTTCAGAATCCTGAGATCTGCCTTATTAAAAGAAAATAGTGTAGACAGTATTCAAGAAATCTGTAACAAATCATTGTATGTTTGGGAAAATATTCAGTGTCCCCCGTGCCATGGAAATGTACCCACTAAGCTAATGAGAAGGTATGTTGCGATGAGGTGGAAGCAATTCCAACAAAAGGGAAAGAAGGATGTTGCAGAAATTGCATCAGTCTATAGCAGTAAAAGCCATGCTCAGAAGGAGATGGTAAGAAATTTACAGATGACTAAGTAATTCTAATTGCTTCAGGGTTATTAGTTTGATAATGTTTGTTATTGTTGTTTGTGTATTTACTTCTAGGCAATCTTGAAACCTTTTAAAAGACTGTTCTGTTGGACTGATTTTTGTTCTTTGAGAAACTATTGACTGTTGTATTACAAAGTGTAGTGAGGAGACGTGTTATTTTTTGTACTTTTATTATTTTGTCGAATGTGAAATCAATTTCCCTCAATCATCGGTCAATCATGCATTCTGTTGGTTTTAACATTTTTGTTATAATCTTTAAGTGATGTTTTGTTGCAAAGATTTTTTGATCTTTCTCTTTCCTTTTTTTTTTAGAAACATTGTCCCAATGATTTACTATAAGCCAAAGTTTGCTTTTACTCTGATATTTTTGATTCATAG
>CABIKL010003529.1:0-10805 GCA_902196195.1 Aptinothrips rufus | reverse complement strand
GAAAAATGAAAAAAAGAGAAATCATGCAGATGGAGTTGAACCCTACACCTCTTGCTTACCGATCAGACACCTTACCTCGTGAGCTATGCTGTTGCCTGCAGGAGGAGGTTTGCAGCTCGCATGACAAGATAACCCAGCGCAGTATATGTGCCACGTATATATGTGACATATATGTGGCATTCATATATGTGACATATGCTAGGGACTTAGAATATTTTCGACTGTTTCACGAGATGTGTGCCACGTATATATGTGACATATATGTGGCATTCATATATGTGACATATGGAAGGGACTTAGAATATTTTCTAGGGTTTCGGGAGATGTAGCTCTCCATGGGTTGTTTTCAGCATATGGCAAATAATATGTAGCATGCAAACATATGTCGCTGCCTAAGAGATCCAATATATGGCTCGTATATATAGCATGCACATATATGTAGCCCTACAGCACACCACAGACGGCAAATATACAGCTGACGTCTGGTTGATAAACATATATGTAGCAACACGTGTACCTACATATGGCAAATATACAGCCGATATATGGTTGATAAACATATATGTAGCAACACGTGCACCTAATATATGGCAAATATATGGTATACATATGGTGGGAACCCATATATCGTACTCCAAGTTACACTATATATGGCGAACATATGACAAATATATGGTTGATAAACATATATGTAGCAAACTGTGCACCTAACATATGGCTAATATATAGCCGATATATGGTTGATAAACATATATGTAGCAACACGTGCACCTTATATATGGCAAATATATGGTATACATGGTATTTCGTTCTCCAAGTACACTATGTATGGCGAACATATGACAAATATATGGCACATATATGTCCGAATTGTACACATATATGGCTGTTTTGTAAACATATATGTCACATATATGGAAAACATATGGCACATATATAATTCGATTTTCACGTGATTTAAAATATGAATTAGCGAGGTGCTGACGGTGGCCACGTCAGCCATATTGGAAAAACAGCTCCTTAGAGTGTTTCAAGGAGTGCACCTTGAAAAATCGGAAAAAAGGTTTGCTGTCCCTCATAAATCGAGTATATTTAATTAAATATAATAAAAATTGGCTACATTTACTTCAAATTTATCACAAATTTACTGTAAATTTGCCAAGTATGAATGAAGTATACCAAATATAAGCAAGTTTGTCAAATATCATTATACTACTTCAAACTTGCTTTAAATATGATTCCATGTATGACATATTTATGAGTAAATTTGAAAGAAACATATTCATATATGTGTTAAATATGACATAATTTGTACTCTGCCTCTAGTACAGACGACAAGTTATGTTATTAACCCATATTTATCTAAATATAATTGAAGTTTGAGTCATATTTGATAATCATTTGCATATTTACTCAAATTTGTTCAAATATGAGTTGAAATTTGACATATGTTTGAGAATGGCAGCATGGTTACACAAATTGATGTATGTATGGGTTTAAATTTGAACTAAGTTTAAAGTTATTTGCACAAACACAGAAATGTAAGTATTTACAGGCTTAAATTTGATCCAAATTTAATTAAGTTTTGAATGATGTGTGCTCTTCTTACAGGGGCATTCCTCAAATTTATTCATGTTTGGCAACTTGTTCATTTTTATGGTATATTTCGGATCAGTTCAACAAAATGATTGACAACTTGGTTTCTTTTAGCACATCCACCATCATATTTCAAGGAATTCGTTAATAAAAAAACAACATTACAACAGATTATACCAGCGATTGATCACAAGTTTACCTCAAAGGTATTTGGCCTAATACACACAAAATCAGCAGCTCTAATAACTTTGTACACAATATTTTCTTGTGGTATAAGTTCCAGATTCTCTGTTTCCTTAATAGGAACTATGTGTTTTATGACAAATCCAGTTTCATTGTGAGTGAACATTCTTAGATGTTCAATGTCGAAGCACTTCACAAAACAATATGCCTTCCCATCAACACTTTCAAAGTGGCAATTAATTTCACCGTACATTTTGATTCCTCCTGAATTATGATAACATATCGTATAATTGTTTCTTTTTTCTTGCCTAGTATATATATTGCTGGTGAACATTTCCCCACTGATGTCAGCCCTGTAAAAGACTTCTCCGGGCTCCACACTTGCAGACATAAGCATTTCCTTCTGTTCTCTTGAAAATCTGAAATTTTTTACTTTGTTGCACAGTTTTGATTGCTTGACTTCTTCAGTTTTCTTAGCGGATGCACATCGAGCCTTTAAAATGAGTATTCCCAAATGTAACCTGATAGTGTTCACTAGTTCTATCGCTTGATTCTTAGTACCATGGATGCATTCCGCAAGCCAACCATTGTAATCTTCAAAGCCCCAGGCTCCATTCGACCAAGGTGGGCCAAATCTCTGGGTAGTCAAACCAAAATGCATAAGGTTGTGAATGTTGTAGGAAAATTCTTTGTACATATACAATTCACCGAAGTCCCTGAGAAACATTTGGAACATTAAATTGGCTCTCAAAACATCATTTTCTGTGACTTCCTCTTGCAATAAGATGGAGAATCCACCCACTAAGAGAATCCAATGCTGGACATATTTCTGAGGCATAAACTCTGATAGGAGAATCAATGAAAAGTAAAGTAAAAAAGATCTACATTCATTTGCTTTCCATTTCAAAAAATATACCGTGGAACGTGGTATCCTTGTTAGAAAGTCAGGAACCCTTACATTTTCCAAGAACTTATTGACATGTTCACGGTGCTCTTGAAAATTACACTCTTCATTTGCATCACTAAGAAACCACATGTTGATAAACTGTTTAATGATTCCAAGAACTATATGCATGTATTCCGGATAAACTACAGTACTACGATCACATTGTGGAAGGTCAGATATCACGCTCATTCCCCTTACTCCTTTCACAGGGACCAGTTTACCAGTTAATCTCTGATTTTCTCGTGATGCAGCTCCTTGTGCTTCCATCCTCTCTGCAGTGCGTACTTGACATGGGTATTCATTATAGTTGAACACTCTCCTCCTCTTCTTTCTCCGTTGTCCAGGGAGAACTGGCTGTGCTGGGAGTTTCACCATTTTTTGTTCACATATGTGACAACAATATTTTCCACCATGTGATAAGATGTTTTGGATTTGTGCTCTCACAGGCGCATCTGCACAAAAACATGGTGCTACCACATATGATGTCACTTTCCTCTTGGTTTTTGGGTGTGTCCAAGTAATTCCCTTCTCATATAGCGTTTTCAGTTCTTCAACTGGGGGCTTCAAAAAACAATGCATGTTTGGGTGACTATCATCCACCCACAGTCCAGAAATGATGATCAGCTTGAATCGCAACCTTGGTGGTACTTCACATATGGTCCACTCGGTCGGCCAAAGTGACACATCAGAGCTCTCTGTCAGTGCTATGCCATCAGTATGGCCCAACAAAGTCAAATCATACTGTCCTGGTAGGGCTAGGGCTGCCCTTTTGTATTCAGATCCATCACAAATATCAGAATAAGTACCATTAACATGCTTTGTTCTCCTCTCTTCAGCATAAGCATCAATTAGGTCGGCCAAATTATGATTCTCAAAAAGATTAATAAGTTGTTGTTCTAATGACAAGTGATAAAATTTGTTGATTGTTTTACAATTGCACAATCTACAGGATGCTACTAAATCTTTACCATAATAATAGAGGCAATCTTTGCAATAATAATGTGTTGCTATTTCTAATGGAGGACTTAAATCTAAAACATACTTAAATAAGGTCTGTTGAGTTTGGGGCATTCTATTGGACTCGGGTATAAACTTCAGCACTACCTTCAAAAAATTCCCTATCAGACTTTTTTCCATTTTTTTTCTCATGAACAATTCCATTAAAGAAAGAACACCCTCATCAACACTTAGCTTGGAACCACAGTAAATTTCCGAACTCCCTATGCAAAAGTCTTGGTCATCATCATCGCTCTCACATAATGGACTGCCTGGTTCTGAATAACAAATATCACTGGATATTACACTATCTTTGTCACTAACCTTACAGCTTTCTGCACAATCACCCTCAACATTATTTATCATGCTATTTGCCTGACTCCTACTAGTACAGTTACTTCGTGCACTCACACTTTCACTTCCACTTTCACTCTCACTTTCATCACTCTCACATGATGAAGAGGAAGAACTAGTGCTGTTCTTTTCCGTTAGGAGAGCAGTGCTATTGCTTTCCCCGCAGTACCTGGCACTGCCACCAATTAGTGCACTTTCAGCTGATATCGCTGGATCTCTTGTTGCTTGTTCCTCTGGCGCAGGGCTACCTTGATGCTCATGATGATGACTAGATTTAGAACTGTGACCAAGTTCAGTATCACGTACACAAATGGTAACCAAGTCAGAAACTGCATCACTGTCTTGAAAGCATTGTTGCGTGGCATCACAGCGTACCTAATGGAGCAGGAAAAAGTTAAGAAATTACTGTAAAGAATATTAGAGATACTTCAATTATTAATGTTTGATATCATTTCTCATACCTCCAGTGTATTACAAGTTGATTGACAATCTTCTTCAGGCCTTCGGCTTCTGGTGAATTCTTCACCACAATAACTTGACGCAGTGTGAGAATTAGAACTTTCAGAGGGTTCTAATGCACGCTCATTGTCTGCAGAGCTATGTACAGCTACATCAGCTACATCGGAAACTGCCTCACTGTAGGCCTGAAACATAAAGTGAGCACAGACAGTTTAAATCAGCCAAGCTGCGGCAAAAGAGGTCAGCAGTGAAGTGAAGGTATTGATCCTTAACTACCTCATCATGGAATGTATATATCTTCCGTCGTTTCAGAAGAGGGCTGCCTTCATTTGAAGAAGATGAAGAATGATATCGAAGGGGAGAGGTCTCTGGTGAAGTGGCTCGTAAGGGTGAAGAGTCAAGAAGCGGAGATAATGGATGACTGGGAGATGATGTTGGTGACACATAATCTAACCATGGTGAGGACGGCTGCTGATCTTGAGGAGGCGAAGACGGTGGTGTGCGGATGTCGACTGGTGACCGCTGCTGCTCTGGTGGATTTGCGTTTTCATTTTTTGTAATAAAATATCCTGATATCAGGTCTTTCACAATAGCAAGGTAGTGCGGAGGTTATGCATTTATGGAGGAATAGTACTATATTTACCGTCCATTTTCACCACTCTGCAGATGCCACTGTTTGAAGCATAACGAGTATATATTATACTAGCGAAAAGTATAATTATCTTGATTTGAAAATAACGGAACATAGCGAAAATTATCTGAAATAGTCACAAAATCCATTGTTTTTCCACACTTTTATTTCTTTACATCGAAACATCGATACGTCGATGGCTGTGCTATCGGCATTGCCAAATTTGACACTTCCGTTCTGCTCCGCCAAAGATAAATATTCATCTCTGCCTCCACTCGTTTGCCCGTTGTATTTTACCGTATTTCTCGGCACATGTTTTATAACATTATGAAAATTCCATTTTCAAACCATGTTCAAACAGTAACAACGGAAATTTGTTTTTGAACATTTGTTGTTGTGTTGTCGCTACTCTGGGAAGAAGAACAACAAGGACCCGACCGGTCACGACCCGGCGACGGAGAGCGGAAACCAGAAACACGTGTTGAGCTCGGCTTGCGGTAGGGACGTCGGAAGGCGACAGCAAGAATTTATCCAATGCGATCCATGTCAACCTTGCTTAAACATGAGTGGAAATTTCTTCTTGATTGAAGGTGATGGACATTATTATTGTGTCCGCATGAAAGATCTACAAGTAGGTGATCCCAACACAGTTCAAGAAGGTGATGTCCTGAAGTTCAAGTTTGGCCGGACGACGTTCCAGGGCTCCGTGATATCCTGTCGTGGTAAGTTGTTAAATTGTTGTTATTTCCTTGCGTTGGTGATAAATCATTGCATTATTTTCGAATTTCTTCGTGAGTACCGCTCGCCGGAGTTTCGGTGGCAGATTGTTTTGTTCCTGTCGTGTCGTTGTGTCGCAGCATTAGTCATCGTGTTTTACAGACATCCCATAGTTTACTTGAAAACATTCATTTATAATGCCACGAAAACATTAACGAAATGCCTTAAATGCGCTAAATCATTATTATTATTTTAGGTTTGTCTCTATCGTAGGTTACAAGGCCCAACTTTTATTGTGCCGGCTCTAACCTGTAAAAAACTTCTTAGCACATACGGCTATGTTCATTAATGTTATGGTCGTGTCATTGGCATTTTGGTATGATCAAAATTGGTATTAATGCTTACAGAATTAGTTCCTACTACTACTCTTGCTAATGTGACTCCTTTTTCTATTTTTATGATCTCACTCTTCTGTCCATTAGTATCCTTGCCTGCTATCTTTCGGATGACAAACTGAGAATGTTATGTCCCCCTTTTACTTCCTGAGTTTGATTCTTATTTTCTTTCTGCTTGTAACCACTTGTCTCTATTATCTTTTCAGGTACGGAATCTGCCATATTGGCATCCATTGCTGAAAAAAAGAAGGAACGGAAAGTGAAGAAAGAGCCAAGCTTCCACGAAGACCAACCTAGAAAGGCAGCACTTGCACAGAGGGCAAAAATGAAAGATTTATCGACTTCAAAAAAGACCAAGCCCAATGCAGGAACCTCAAAGAAAGGAAAGGTAAGCAAGTTGTGTTTTTTCTAGTATTTTGCATTTGGATGTTAAGTTTATGCTGCTCATGATATCGTCTGGCTTTGTCTGCAGTCTCGTTCAAAGACCGAACTGAAGAAAAAGAGGGATATTGCTGAAATAGCAATGGAAGAGAATAGTATTCTGAATGAGCCAAAGAAGATACAGATTGATTCTAGTCCTAATTCCAGTGAGATAGAAGTATCACCAGATTTAAAAGTGAGTATTAGAATAAACTGTCTGCAATTTTATATTTCCTTGGATGTTAGTACATTACTACTGTCATTAGCATGAGAAATCTCAGCTCTAAGTTATGTGTTTGTCAGCATTTTGATCTGGTATTTACATAGAATTCAGCTATATTACTTATAGGCCTTCACATTTTTGTTTGTAATGTATCATTTATGTTGACTGCAATCTATTTCAGAGAAATGGCAAAGCTAAGGATTTAAAAGCGTTTGAAGCTTTGAATGACAACGAATCTTCTAGTGATGAAGCTAAGTCAAATTCCAAGGAAAAGAAATCTACTGAAAGTCAAGTCAGTGCTGACGAGGATGAAGACCAATCACATAGCACATCTGAAGATGAACTGAGGAAGAAAAGGAAAAGTTCGGATTCTGATGGAGACATTATTAACAAAAAAGTAAAGCGCAGTAACTCAACAAGTTCAGATGATGGATCAGGAAATGAGAAGAACAAGTCGTCGGACAAAACAGTTTCTGAACCTTGTACGGAGTCTGAGAATGTTACATCTGGGGACCATTTGGGCAAGTCTGATAATGAAAGTCAATCATTTAACAATGAATCAGAAAAGGACAAGAATGAGACTGATAATTCAAAACAAGAGAATGTGAATGATTCTGATGAGAAGAGCAAGAAACATAAGAAGAAAAAGCATGTAAAGAAAAGATCCCACAGAAAGGAGGGGAAGAGTAAGAAGTCAAAGAAATCCAAATCGAAGAAAGTAAAGAAGAGGAAGAGGGTCAAAAAGGCGAAGAAGGCGAGAAGAAATGTCAAAGTTTATGAGGGAAAAAATTTCCTCTATGATAAAGAGTCTACAGGGGTATGTATATTTCTTTTCAGTGAGCCATTTTTACCGTGTGAGTGGGTCGATATTTATTATTTTCTGTTTTGTTTAGGTGATAAAACTAAGTCCGCAGTATGAAGTATACGCCCTCAAGAAAGATGTGGAAGACCAGGCAAAGGCAGCTACCGCCCAAATTTTCCTCAGAAATATGGTGGATAAAGTATTCACGAAAGCTGCTCTGGAGAATGCTACTCCTCAGGGGTTCCCTCCAAGGGGTAAAGGGAAGAAAAGCTACCAAAATGAGGCAGTTCTGCCCAGACTTGATCCCGATGGTTTCATGGCCATCTATGGTGAGTTACCCCTCTAGCTACCGAGATCCATTAGGGCTGAGAATTTTAACCCTTACCTCGCCTAATCTACTGTTATTTGTTTCAGAAAAAGTCAAGAGCCTGGAGGAAGAAAACAAGCACTGGAGGCCCAGAACCAACTTGAGCGCCATGAGAAACACATTTGGGAACAAAGTGGCCTCTTTTAAGACTCGAACTACCGCTGCCTCATCCAGTAGCTCATCAAGTAGTTCATCTGACGAAAGCTCTTCATCTGATTTGAGTTCGACTGAATCTGCAAGTAACACTTCTTCAGAATCAGATAAAGATTAAAGTGGGAAGTGTCAGGTGATTGATTTTAATGGACTGTAGAGATTTAAATCTATGAAATATTTCATAGACAAACCGTGCCTAGCACACATCCATGCACTTCTGTTAGCTGGTTGAATGGTAGGCAGGGTTTGTCTATAAAGTATTTCATAGATTCTCTTGCGCAGTTAAAGTGCTTTGAGTTTCAAGCTAAACTTGATCTAATTGTTAATATGACTACAATCTTAACTCCCGTCAATGTCAGTTCCTATATGCTAAGCTCAGTATTCAGTATACTTCCTCTGTAACTTTTTATTATTTTAGCATTAGGCACCAAAATGTACCTACACCCTCTTTTATGAAAAGTGTCTAGTCTGGAGGTTTAATATTTCCTTTTATATTTTAAGTTTTTCCAGACTGTTATGTGATCTCTATTGTTAGGGACAAGATTTTTTTATTTCTTATTGTTGCTCTGTTAATTTAAGTGTGTAACAACTATACACTTTATAAGTGCATAACATGACATAATGTCATGATAAATGGTTGACAAAGTGTCATGCACTTATAAGTTTATAGTTGTAACACATTAAATAAACAGAGTGTTGTAGTTCCTGAAAAACATCCAGTCTGGAGGTTTCATTTTATTTTATTTTATATTTTTATGTTTTTTTAGACTGTTGTACTCTCAATGTTAGGGAGAAGAGTTTTTATTTTTTATTAGTGTTTATAGTCCTGTACTCAGATGAAAGGGTTCTTTGAAGTATTTTTATACTTTTACATCAGTTATGTATGTCTCAATAAATAAAAGTTGATTTGTAAAAATAGTGTGTCATTGTTGCCCATGTAGTGACATCACCAATCTCAGGCACATGATTTAATATGAACTAGTAAGGGCTATATTTGCTGAAATATAGATCATACTTCTTTAAGTAAGGTTTAGATTTACTTAAGTATGGTTTAAATTTACTGAAATATGGGCATATTTGTGTATGTATGCCTTGATTCCTGTAGGCATACTTACATAAATATGGTATATATTTAACTAAACATGCTCCTTATTTGAGCAAATTTAATCCCGAAAAATTAAATATGAACAAATTTGATGAAGTATAAGTAAATTCCTGACAAATTATCCCAAACAAGGCTATACATGACTTCAATGTGAACAAGTTTGGCTATGTTGGGATTTCTTGTGAAGAAGCCGTCCAAGTAAACTCATACATACACAACTTTAGCATATGTTTGACGTAAATTTGATCGCTATATTTACCACAAATTCGCGTCAAATTTAAACGTAAATTAGAGACAAACAAAAATATATTTACGTAAGTATACTCGAATTCCGAGGGGTGCGACCAGAACGAGTTAAAATATTAATCGAGCTCAGCTTGGCGTGAGGTGAGTGTCCAGCGAGAAACTTGGTGTCCCCCGTCGACTGTTCCTACTCTTAGATTGTGGTCTCGAGGCTGTAGTACCTGCGGGCGCGAGGCGGGGCGTGGAAGAGGAGCACTTGCCTGGTCGCCTGGGCAGTCGCGGGCAGTCGGAGACTGGCTGGAGACAGCCACAGCATTTTAGTGCCTTTTCCCATTTCCTTAAGCTCATTCATCCGGTGTCGAGACAGGCGTTGAGCGCGAGCTTGAGGAACCTCATGTAGTAAGCGACCTCAGCCTGTTACGCGAAGACACTGTCGTACACCATATTTAGTTTCACACCTTCTGCAGCTGTATGGCCGTTGCGGCAATCGGAAAAACTTTCTGCGTGAAGTAAAATTTGGAAACTATGTGAGAAAAGTCGATTTAAAATGAAAAAACGTAAACTGTACTGCAAGATCTTTCTTTTCGTTTATGTTCGGAGATGCACCGAAATTTTTTTTTTTTCGAACATAGTAATTTTTCTGGAAAATGAAATAAGCGTGCTGACCGTAAGAGGAACCACCTTGACACGGTACGCTCCACCTGTTTTCTCGTTGGCTTGTCGGTTCCACTGTCCAGACCTTTCAATCGTCGCTATCTTCCCATCTTCCCGACAGTTTGCTGTGGCCGCTTACCGGCCGCCTCCACTGATTCTTAGAGTGAGCAGGTTTGATACTGCTTTGTTATCTATGTTTCTCGAAGAGACCTAAAGGTTAATGGCAGGCGCCCTAACTAGTTCCTCTTATCAGCTCACTGACGCTGATCACTTATCGCTCTTCGTCAACAGCCGTCTAAAACTGGCTTGTAGTGCAAACAACTAATTTGAGACACTGCACCGTACTAGAGCAGTGGCCCTGTTTCAGGCCAGCGACCTCAATAAGGGCCACTTACTGAACCTGCTCCTGCTAGCCATGAGTCAATTTTCAAGGCTGCAATGGGAATCGGCTGATAAGCGTGTGTACGATAAGCGAAGTTAACATAAACAAGATGGGCCCGCCCTCCCGCCAAACCTGCGTTTCACCACCTCGCTCGCTCCGAGCCCTATATATGCCCCTTC